>JAUUDW010645168.1:0-10802 GCA_032361385.1 Panulirus guttatus | reverse complement strand
GTGTGTGTGTGTGTGTGTGTGAGAGAGAGAGAGAGAGAGAGAGAGAGAGAGAGAGAGAGAGAGAGAGAGAGAGGCAAACATACACTTCACATAACAATACATCACAAAATGTTTAACATTCAGCATACATTAACACAACGAGCATTCAGGAGCATCCTTGCCCGAGTGAAACCTGCAACTCCGCCATGAGCAAATTCCCGCACTTTTCAGCAGAGTGACAATCCCTTCCATCCAATTTCACCGCCACCATCCCGCCTGCTATGGCACCCCGCACCAGTGTACATCCGCCTGACCGTGATATTCACACCATTTATGTGTCCATTAGCCACCCAGCAACACTTCCTTTGTAATCTATACGTTTAATTACATTTAAGAGCAATTAACCTCACGAACACAACAGTACGACAACCCCAACGCGACGGTACGACTTAGCCTAAACCCCAACGCGATGGTACGACCTTAAAGTCTGACGCGACGGTACGACCCTAAAACCACGACTCGACGGTGCAGCCGTAGACCACAACGACTTTCGAACATGTCGTTAAGACCCGTTGGTATGGATGGCCTCTGCTTCTGACGTGCTCCGTGATGGTCAGGTCAAAGGTTATGTCATCAATCCCAAGGGTATATGGCGTAAGGGCCGTCCCGCCAGACTCAAAAAAGACTGAATTAATATAAATAAAATTGATGTCTTGAATAAAGTTCCTGACACACTCAAAACTTCTCAAAAAAAATAAAAGTTGAAAACTCGGATATAAAATTTTCAAGCATCACTTTACAGGGAAGTGTGTGTGTACTTACAATGTTCACCACTTCAGGCCATAATCTCATTCAGAACTGCTCATCTTGCCATATCATACATATATTCTGCTGCCCCATCAATTAAGGACAAAGACAGCCCGTAATAATAAAACCAATAAAAACGCTTAAAAGTTTACGAAAAAAACACAAAAAAGATAACTTACGAAGCTCCGTCCAGTGACAATGATATTATCTGGTGCAATAAGACAAAACTGGGAGAAAAAGCTATTTATGACAGCTCTATAAAACCTCCAATTATATCCACCAGGAGGAAAAATTTACTTTTTTCCGGTCGACTTATAAGGATGATGACAGCCAGTTTACCACGGTGACTCATCAATAACTGGAGGATGAGAGCTCTCATAGAAAACGAGGAAAAAAATAAAACGTCGGTTACGTTTCAAATACAAAATGAAGAATATTATAAAAACGCTCTCACACTGCAAAGCATGATGATATTGTTCTTTTAGCTTTAAATTCTTAACTTTTCCTTACATAGATTTTACAAAACCTATTATAAAATCTCCGAAGTCTTTTAACAAAAGGTCATCTGTTTTTTATCCTTTACGATGAATTTAATCACTGATCGTAACATATGAATGAAATTTCTCCTGATTTAAAATTTTACGAACAAAGTTTTCCCCTTCTGAAAATTAAATCCATACAGCATTATGTCAGGTAACTCCAGCATAACAGCACGACCCTTGACCTTGATGGTAAAACCCTTGAGCATGAGGTCAGATCCTTAGGTCATAATGGCATAAACCTCTCATCTAACCCATAACATGGCACGCATAAGTCTGCTATTCGAACACAGGGTTTCCGAGATTCTCCGGGTCAACAAAGGTCATCAAAGGTCATCAAATGCCTGACGACATCGATTCGACAGAACTACGAGAACCATACAGTGTAATAGTTTTATTCCCCTACTGATAGTAGCGTCACAGTAATACAAATATGTTCAAAATACTATATCAATGAAAACGTTGGCTGATGAATCAGCTAAACAATAAAATTCAACAGATTTCAAAACATAAAAACCAGAATGACACACTGGGTAACACAAAAAGGATAAAAACAACTGTCAACTGCACCGTTATGCGCTTCGAAAGAATAGGGAAAATAACTCACTAATTACTCCAAATGTTTTCGAGCTCGCAAGTGAAAAAAGAACCGGGTGCGTTGGGAAAACAGAGATGTGAAAGTGCGTGTGTGTGTGTTCATAGAGGTAAAGAGAAGGAACAGAAAATGCGTGCACCGGTAACTGTCGGCAGGACAAAAAAAAACCCACATAGCTCGGCGTCAGCCACCAGTGTGCCCGCCGGGGAGGCGACCCCGCTTGCCCGACATCGCTTCGACCCTGGGAGACCCTTACCTCCCCAGTGGCAACCCGCGCCTCCCGCCCTATTAAAATGCAACCCGAGAATATAATTTCCCTAGACATGATGTTGCTGATACTTTCCTGGAAAATAAAATCTTTCGCAGTATCAGAGTTCGGCTTAGAGGCAGAGGGAGGAGGAGGATGACGACGGTTAGGGGCGCTTCTGCCGCGGTGGCGGAGGTGCATCCCGACCCTACCGGCGGGAGAGGTGTGGTCCCAACCCAAACAAAGACTGGGACCATGGGAACAGAAATTGCAGTATCAAATAGCAAGGTCTGTGTATTGACTCCCGGGCCGTGATTATACAATGACGGACAGTTCTACTTCCGTCCGCCACAACGCATCAGCACGGACCTTCCTCTGAATATATTGTATGTATGGCTTATACACTATACACCCCTGCTGCATTAGGCAACCAATATGATTTTTTCTACGTTCCAAGTAATCCCATGTATGCCTCTGCTCACATAAAATCTCTTAGAGGAAACATCACGATTTTTCTGTTAAATATTAAAATTAATTTGATAATGTCTTACAAGTCAATGTGACATGCGGAGGAGGTAAAGTATCGCTAGTCCATATCGCAACCTCTTTTAAAAAGTCCTGGGATTGCTTTCCCAACGGCGGCGTATTGCCTGACTGAAGGCATCTGGCGCTGCAAGGGCGTGTCTAATTAGCGTGGCATTAATTGGCAGGCGACAGGTGGCTCATTGATGAGTTATTACCCACCTGAGCAAACATTCAGAGCGTGCGGGGGCAAAGATGGCGTCCGACCCGTGATGAATTCACAACACACGCTGACCTCCCAGCATTACCTGGGCACTTCGAAAATTTGCGTCATCACCGCCTCAGCATTAAGATAACTCGTGGCATAATCTGTATCATCAATGCCTCAGCATTATAACAGCTTGTCTGCATGATCACTGATTTAGCACTATGATAGCTTCAATCATCACAGCTTCACCATTACGATAACGACTCAGTCAACACCCCTTCAGCATTATGATAACTCCTCTACATCATCCCTACTTTTGGACTCATGATAACCTATGAGATAGCCTGTCAGTATCATAATTCCTTCAGTACTATGATAACCTGTCTGTCTCATCACCCCTTCACCGCGATAATAACCTGCCTGTAATCATCACTGCTTCATCACTACGATAACCTGTCTATAACATACGTCCTTCCCGAGAAAAATCGAATGTTTTCCGCGGGTTTAAGCCTCCCAAGTTGGAGGACGAGAGCTACGTGCTTGGTATGAGCAGAGAGCTAACTGGTCTGTCACACGACTAACGAATGGTGGAAAAAAAATGACTGCGACCTGTCGACTGTTAAGTCCCACCTGGCTAGTGACTGCATCTCCTGTCCCGTCGTGCCTAAGGTTCGTCCAGTCACGCTCAGGGGTCGTAGAGTCATGCTCAACTGTAGCATCGTCATGCTCGAGGGCCGAAACATCAGGCTCGAGGGTCGTAACATCATGCTCGAGGGTCGTAACATCATGCTCGAGGGTCGTAACATCATGCTCAACTACTCAATACCCCGGCCGCAGAGGCCGTTGTAATGCAGCATACTCAACTTCTCGGGCATGACATTTTCTAAGCAATCAGTCACTCACACAGACCTTGGACCAAACAAGGAGGTCGAAGAGACATCTGCTGCTTGCATGCGTCACTACGTAAGCCTTATAGGACGCCAGCCTCACTTGATTTCCACACCCTACGCTTTAAGGTCTCTGAGTTCTCAATTCGGGATTTACAGGCATGCAAGAGTGAAGATAAAGTGTTATTGGTACTCAATGCACTCAGGTCAGTCCCCCGACTTCCATTAAGAAATCAGAGAACAGCAACCACACACACACACACACACATACACACACACACACACGCACACACCACACACACACCCTCCCTTGCTCTGTCAGGCTTTCCTGTGTAGTCTTCGGTAATTACCTATTATTGTCATACGGTCAGGGAGTTCTACACTCGTGGTGGGCCCCATCTCTTGAATATTCTCTACATTCATACAACTAAAATTTCCGTATGCTGTCTGCATTAACTACTAGTAACTGTACTGTAGTGAACGGGGAGGGAGTTTAACACTCATGCGTGCCTGTCAATGTGTAGTTATAACCTAAGATATCTGCTAACTCTTTACATTAAATTTAGCAGGATCTTATGTTCCGCGACAGTCTTGTGCGCAAGGAAAGTAAGTGTCCGTTGAAAGAACACCGGATTTATTCTTACTTCTGTATTCTTACTGTGCAATGATGTTGATGTTGAGGGTTGTATGATGAGATCGAAAAACGTTCCGCTGTTTTGCACTAACAGCAAGATAAGAACACATTGAGACATAAATGTTAATCAATAGGATGAATCCCCTGACACTATAAATGACGCTATACATTCAAGCTGTGAGTTAAGATGACAGAGGCAGGACTTGATGTTACACCACTCAACAAACAGTCCTCCCCACCATACTGCTGGCTTGACAACATGCTCTTACGAGACATAACGATCTGCAGTGTCCGTTGAAAGAACACCGGATTTATTCTTATTTCTGTATTCTTACCGTAAACACACACACACACAAACACACACACACACTGGGTACCACTGAAGCTATGCAGCATACCGATTCAGTGGACAATGCCCTACTCACAACCTCTGTTGACTAGGCTCTCACAATCACCGCCCGCTCTCATTTGGCTCCGTCTACCCCACCTGCAGTGTGCTCTTTACCCACAATAACAAAGAAACGTTTATATCTACTTGCAAAAAAAAATACACAGTTAATTACAAACTTTGAGACAAGAAGGTCGACAGGAGACCTGTCATCACTTACATTCCCAAACAAGTAGACATGCAGACAAAAAACAAGCTGATTATCCTCCGAGGAATCCACATAGATTAGCACCCGAGTCACGGACAAGCTAAGGCACTGAACATAACCCCGACACAGAACAGACAACACACGGAAGCCATCAAGGACTTCTGACCTCTGGATCAGTATCACGGAGATGGCGGCAACCCAGTGGTGGGTGACCAGTCACGAAAACCCATCACTCTGCACGGGAGCGACCGGATGGGATGATGGCGTGCTTCGCTACCCCTACTACCGCGATGTACACACCTCACCTAATTGTGGCTGTGGTCCCTTTTCCCCGGAGAATTTCCCCAGGCAGGTGGAGAAATGGGTTTCGAAGGGTGACGAGGAAGCTGGTGTCCCGTCCGTCGTGTGTGTGTGTGTGGTAGAGGAACCGCCGAACGACCTCTGATGCGCTGGGGTTGAAACACCAAGTTTGGCTGCCGGTAGAATGTCCAGATCTCGACCCATTCTCTCCTGCACAGTGAGTTCGACGTGGCCCGCTGCCGCCACCAACAACGGAAAGGTTTACCAGGAGTCTGAACTTTAAATATAATCGTTTTACTCTAAAGATGACGAAGCTACGCCCCTCTTCCATCTGACATCTTATAATCAGAACCTGTTCTTTGTATAATAATGTTAAAATTTGGGAACATAAAAAATTAAGTAATTTTTAAGGCATTAACACTGTAGAGAGGGTGTTAAAATTCTTACACATGTATCACAAACGGTCAAAGTCAAGGACATCATCGTTTTCGAATGAAGCCTATTCAATATTTCTCTGTTTTGCAACAGATATAAAGTGACTGCCTTAAAATCACTTAAATCTTTAAGTTCCCAATTTTCAACGTTATTAAACAGAAGAACAGGTCAGATAATCAAATGTGAACATACTTAGTGTGTATAGATGGAAAGCGACACGAAGATTGTATATGAACCAATCAGCTCGCTACCTTAGCTATGGAAGAGGAGGCGTGGCAACTTAGCGCACGGAGCCTATAGTGTCCCCTAATGTCTCGGTAAACATCCACCCTCATGTAAGTTAACGTGTCCAACTCTTCTCTCTACAGATGGCTGGGGTACTTCCCCATACAGGGCGGGCCAACTGAGAAGTCTTATAGGAAACATCTCTCCGTCAACATCGAATGAAAGAAAATGACAAGTCCTCCAAATATTTTGACGTACGGGAGGGATTCTAACGATCAATTAGTTTTCAGCGTCTTTTTCAGACTCGTTCGGTCGGACTGCTCTTCGACGGACCTTTCAGAGCCTTGAGCACATGGGGACGAACGACCCGTGGGTATGACGACCCCCGCATCCGACAACACCCACACATGTACAGAGGTACACGCCTTGCCCAACACAGCCAGTCCAATACTTACTTATCAAATCCCCTCGCTCCTAATAGCATCCCGGCGTCATGATCAAGGCCAGTGGATCAGTGACCTCACCCCCTGGGGCCCAACGATCAGGGCCTGCGGATCAGTGACCTCCCCTTGGGCCCCGAATCACAGCCAATTGATCGAATGATCCCCTAGGGTCTAAGGCTCACAGAGCCTGATGATCGGTTGATCCCACCCGGGGCACCGAGGATCAAGGCCAGAGGAACAGCGATTCCCCCCCTTTGGTCCCAGGGATCAAGGCCAATAAGGCTGTTCATCAGGAGTGGGTAACCAACTGGACCAGTCCCTCCCATCCTCCCTCCCGGCAACCACCACCACCAATATCCAGCGTGAGTTATGGTCACTGTTGGACCTGCGTTAAGACACTCACTTGATCAATGGTGGCCTCTTTGGCCCGGGTCTCCGGGCTCTTTAGTACCTCGCCGGCTGTGTATCCTGTGCGTCATACACCTCCAGACCTACTCTATCTCGACGGCTGTGTATCTTGTGCGCTGTACGCCTCCGAGCCTCTCCCGTGTTTATGCCAGTGGCCAGCACATCCTGTACATTGTATATCTGATGTACTCTTGACCATTCTTTGTAATCAGCGTTCCTCTATCTCACACAGCATCAATCTTGTATCTGAATGCATTCTGATGCTCTGGATGTATATATCTTGTGCTAGGAGGATCCTATCACCCTCCTCTGTCCATGTACTGTACTCACTACACGCTCTGCGCTTTGCCCCTACTTACCCTCTGCTATGTACCCTTCACCTGCATGGACAAAGAAATTCTCTGTTTACTTAGACAAAATAAAGTTATCTAATTAAATCGACTCTTAGTCTCTCTCTCTCTCTCTCTCTCTTAGCTTCCCTCTTCTTTCAGGCTCCACTAAGTGTCTTTTTCCTCTCTCTAACATCCGACAATACGCAGCTCAGACGACCCTCTCTGTTCTTGACTCTAAACATCCATGCCGTCAGCAGTACCCACTAACCATACGACGAGGGCAAAATCTCGTTGTAGGTACTCGTAGGTAGTAGGTAAGCAGGTATGTAGGTGCGTAGGTGCCCCTCTTCTAACCCCGTAACTCCCATTCCGCTTCGTTCCGGGTCCCCGCCACTTCGCCACCGCCAACAACAACACCGACCATACTTCAAGTGATATCGGACCCTCGGCAAAGACAATAAATACCTTCTCCAACGCCCAGCACCGGCGATATGTGAAGGCTGCGCGGTGTTAACCACCACGATGCCTTCTCTCGTTGCATCTGCATCTTCTGCAGGTCAAACGGCGAGCAGGAAGAGGTGTTGTGGCCAAAAAATTCTGAGAAATGTCACTGTGGTGATACGATGTATTATGAAAAGTTCTGTCTAACAACGAGGATAAACAGCACGACAGAGTATGAGCGATGAACCCCTCAACCCACAGAGCACGACGGCACGACGACCCTTGGGCACCAGGGAACGACCCTTGCTTACGATGGCACGACCTTCGACCTGAAATCTGACCTGACTTTCATTTCGGGTCAAAGGTCAACCTACCCCTACTGATACCCAAGGATCGTACCGTCGTGCTCTCAAGGGCCATGCTGTTGTGCCCAGCGGCAAAAATCAGTCCACATCGACAGCGTTCTTGGTTGTAAGGAATGTTCTTTTAGTCTGTACGTCTAAAGACAAAGCATTTCACCTGCCGGGGCAGGACGTTATATCCTCCCCTGATCTGCCTGCCGGCTCTGCCCTCCTTAACTCTTCGCATGCGATAAGATAAACAGCGGCAGTGAAGGGAGCCCGCCCTGCAAACCACCTCCTCCTCCTCGACTCTTCTCACATGATAAGATAAACAAGGGCCGGCCAGTTAGGTTCCTCCCTCCCTCCCGTGGCCCCAGGTCTAGGCAACACACCCCTCACCCTCGGAAAGATCTCACACCCTCCCTGAGTCATCCCCCTCCCCCCACCACCTACCCTTAAGTGCGTTCGCAGCCCCGTGGGATGGGGGAGGGGGGGGGAGGGAGAGGGTGCGAGACGAGTTCGTGGTACCTCAAACCCGACTGGCTCACAGAGGCCGCTCTTGTCCTCGAGGATATACCATTGCAGGATTTCCGTTCTCCTTCGAGGGTGAATTTTGAACCCCCGACGTTTCTCAGAGCCAAAAGGAACGAACACCCACCTCTCTCACTACACACATCCTCACTACATGGGACAGAAGGATGACCATTACAGTGATCGTTACAGGAAACAAAAATTCCGCACTGCAGTTCTCTTCATCTCGAGAGTACAGAGTGAAATTACGGACGAGCCTTTGAAAGCGTACGAAGAATTGGGAAAAAGAAAAAAAGGAGATTATACGGACGAAACCCAATTACCGCAGATGAACAAGAACTGATGAGGACCCCAGAGATGAACACCTTATAAGGGCGAGGTATTTCTGAAGGCGTCCCTCCGCAGCTGACCTCTGACCTGACACGCCGCGGGGTCTGCAACCCGTCTGGCAACACTGGGCCGCCCCACGGAGGAGGACGGAAGGGGAGTGGGAGGGGGGCAGAGAAGGCCAGCACTCCGATCTGGGAACAGCGATGCCACGGGAAGCACGTGTCCTCATTTCTTTTATTTTCGGAGATAGATATGCCGACAGCCAGACTGGTAAACATATAAAAAAAGTAAGGAATGAAAGAAAGGAAAAATGACTTTCTCAGGTTTAAGAGGTCTGTAGAAATTCTCTCTCTCTCTCTCTCTCTCTCTCTCTCTCTCTCACTCTCTCTCTCTCTCACAGACACACAGACACACACACACACACACACAGGAACATTACCACACCTACTCCTGGCGTCTGTCATCGCCAGCAACAGCTACATCCTCCTCACACTAACCTCTCACACATTCTCCCACGCCTAAGTAAAACAACCACCTCCTTTCGCGTTCACCGTGCGGCCACCACGCCCGTTTGCCGGAGTGCACACACGCCCACGTAGCGCATGCAAGAGAACAAGGGTTCGAGGTCCGGGGCCAGATGGCATGGGCAGCTGGGATTAGAAGGAATGGTCTGTGGGCGCGGGAGGGGGATAACAGTGAGAGAAAGGCGTGGTACGGCCCCGTCCACGGATGGCGTGGTATGGCCCTGTGCAAAGATGGCGTGGGTGGCGGGGTATGGCCATGTACACGGATGAGGTGAAAGCCGCGGCATGGTCGTGTGCACAGATGGCGTGGGAGGCTTGGTATGGACCTGTGCACGAGAGGCGTGGTATGTGCGCGTGCACGGAGGTACGTACCCTGAACACGATGGCTAGACCCTACAGCACGACGGTACGATCCTTGGGCATGATATGCCAAGGCATTTGACCTGACCATCACATCCAAGGGTCGTACCTTGGGGTCGTACCGTCATACCCAAGGGTCGCACTCTTCACGATCGAGGGTCGTACTATGGTGGCTGGTCAAGGGTTAAAGCCTTCACAAAACCGTGTCACAATAAATCATGGAACGCTAAACGGTAACCTTTGTTACTATACATAAGTAAATTCCATGACAGGGACAGGCAGGTCCGGGGTACCAGTTCTGGGAGCAGATGCCACTCCTGAAGAGGGCGAGGCCATCCCGTATTTGGCTGGCCACCGACCAACACACACACACACGCCGCTTACTGCCTGTCCTTCAGCACATCCTGTGTTTCCACCGTACTGCCTGGGTCCACAGACGTAACAGCCGTTCTGCAGAGGTGTGTGTGTGTGTGTGTGTGTGTGTGTGTGTGTGTGTGTGTGTGTGTGTAGGGGGAGGGGAAGGAGAGGAAGCCCTTGCGAAACGCGTGCACGCACGAACGAACGATGAAACCCACTCTCACATTATAAGCTGGCGTGCATGGACTCCTACACGCAGGGGACCAGATTAGAGATATCATTCACGAGCCTTTTTCTTTCCTGATATTCACTGCAGTATTCGTCCATGTATTGTACTCACTGTACGCTCTGCATTTGCCATGTTCCTTTACCCATGCCTACCACTGAACTGCTTTGTTTTTAAACAACTGAAGTAAAAATATGTAAACCCCAAATTCAAACGAAGCGTGTGTCTCTTACTCCCAATGCACTTTGAACGGTGCGTACTGGTGCACGGCCACGCAATTTTTTCACCCCGAAGAGATCGGATCTTGACAAGAGATAGATTACTGGCCAACTGCGATATGGAATTCCGGCGAATGTTTTGCAGCTGAGTATGTTTGAAATAAAGTAAGTTTATTCACTTCCCCTCATGCCTATAAGAAACTTGAACTGATAGGAGGTGAAATGCCTATGTAGACAGATATGCCCTTAAACTATCACATTTTATCACTTCTATCACTCTCTCTCTCTGTTGTTTATATATATATATATATATATAT
>JAUUDW010645146.1:0-10804 GCA_032361385.1 Panulirus guttatus | reverse complement strand
CTGTTTCCTGGCGCTACCTCGCTGACGCGGGAAACAGCGATCATGCATAATAAATAAATAAATATATATATATATATGCCTATTTTTCATAATCCGCCCATTCAGTGTCCTCCTACCTACCTTCAGACCAATAAACTCCTGTAGACTTGTTCAGTTTGGGAGTTCCCAAGGTACAGGGTTAGGTGGCAAGGTGGCGTTACTGCGACAGTACTGCTGCTACTGCCTCCTCTAGTACAGCCGGAGCCACACTGCCTCAATCACCACCCGCTTCCTTCCACCTTCCCGCTTGTCAGTGAGTGACTGATAAAAGGGTCGTGAGAAAGTGTGGGGATGGGGAGAAAGAGAGAGATAGAGAACATTTCCCTGGCATTAGTTCGTGCGATATTATCATCACTCAGTACACATGGACAGGAAGCTGTCCAAAATCGTGGTATCCCACCTATTTCTTGCTCTTATTCTGTCGTTATGTATTTCATTTAATCTTCTAGAGATAGCTGCGTTCACCTGTTCTTCGCTTATCTTGATCTGTACGATAACACAACCCGATTGCTGAAGCACTTCCTTGCGCCCTTTGTACACATCTTTTACGTAGCTTCCAGCGATGCTTTCTTGCTCTCGATGTTCTTCTTTAAGTCAACGCCATTATGACATCTTAGGAAACTATTTATAGTTATCATATTTCCCCTAACTCTTCATTCCTCCTGGTTAGTTCTACTACCATTCTTGTTACATTCTTTTGCACCCTCTCTACCAACTCGAGCAAATTACGAAATTCTCCTGACACTGACATCTGGTGGGTGAGGCGACAAACCATCCCCACCACCTCACCAAGTAAGGTCTTGTCTGGTATTATAATCTGCCAAACTGAGTGCTTCAGCCCCCCCCCCCCTTCCCACCCACCCACATTATTCTCGGATTATATCACATCAAAGCTCTGCTTTAAACAGCCCTGAACGTACTATGGACATGTTAACAAGGTTCATGTTATAAATCATATCGTTTTCTTTGCTGGTTTGTGTTAAAAGAAAATTTAAAGGTTAAAGGTAAACAAAATTAGTCTGTTGTTCTACTATTTAATCTAAATTGGTTTATTTGACAAGAAAAAAATATATACATATAGTGTGTAACGAACATAAATATTTCATCAAAGATAACAAATAAAGTAAATCAAAATCATGATTTCTAATATGGTTCTCATAATTCAAGACGAGTGATGGCACAAGGGAAGGAACAACAATAAGAACATTACAAAACCAAAATTGCTTGGACGGAATACGCTTATTTTGCTGAAGCAAATCACCACACTTTGCACAACAAACGTATATTCACCTAAGAGAATATTATTACGCTACAGTTACACACGGGTCTCCCTTCCACATTTCCAGAACAATGCCAGAAATGGCACACCTGAGGACAAGCTGTCATTGCACAGTAAGAGTGTGTTTGTGGGTCATAAAATTATCCTCAACACGTAAAGAAGGTGTTGGTTATCTCTCAGCTGGTGGATGTAGCTTGACGTTGACTTCCTTAATGACCCTGGCAGTAGATAGACCAAGAACTTAACTAACAAGCCAACCATGCTAACACACTAATATAATCATTTAATTTCCAAGCACAGTGTATAGAATAGCTTTTAGTTACCAAAGAAATATACTCTAGAATCCTGCCATAGTAATAAATGATTTCCTTCGGGTTGAGGACACAGTATATGGCGAATCTTCAAGCACACACGACTAAAGTCATGATGAATACTTGTCAAGTAAAAATGTCTTGCTTTCTCGAGTATATAGAGTTTTTTATTTCATCTTAGGTCCGCATATGGAGTTACTGTTTTTAAGGGGGTCTCATAAAATCGCATAGCTCACGTCCTCCAAAATAAGCTCAAAGAGAAGAGTCAGAATGAGTATACCCTAAGAACAAGTTTTCTTTTAACAATTCTTTACGATGTTAAGGGAAACTTAAAACATTTTAAGTAACTGAGTTTGTAATGCAGAGGAGAGATCTAATGGGCTTATTCCCATACAGTCCGTACGAAATTAGTTGGAATCTACCTAGAACTCTTCCTAATCTTCTTATAATCTCAATTATTTTCACAAGCAACTGAACGGTATTTCGGGCTAGGAAGTGATCGACAATTGAAGGACCTCAGCACTGCTTCTCCCAGAACATCGTGGAGACGCTTCCAACAGATCGCTCGGGGTCTCCTGGATGATCGAGACCACAGCAGGTTACGGCGGTACGGGAACGAGAGCTGTTCGAGGAAGAGCGTTTGTTACGTAGGGGTTTATAGTTCTTTGACTCATTGCACTCACCGTGCTCAGCCACAGTATTCGTCATACTCATACTGGTGCAGAGGTGCTTGAGGTGCAGAACTGTCGTGCTGGAGAGGTTTGAGATGGCGTTCTGTGGAAAACGAAACTGTTTCGCTTCAGGATGTCATTGGTGTTCAGGTAATGTTACTCATCTGATCAAAATGTTAAATTTTGGTCCCAGAGGTTAAATTGCAGTTTCATTGTTTTAACCTCTTTTGTTCGGGAAGTTAAATTCTTGTTAATGAGAGATATGTGATTATTATTTGTGATTGATATTTGTGTATTATGGAGAGAGTTGTACACTCATTTTGCCCAGTCTCTTAACCCTGTGTACGTGTACAATATCTTTACTCCTATGCATACACACACACACACACACACACACACACACACACACCAATCTAACCCAGGTGTGTCCTCGAAAGGGTCGTGCCGTCGTGCTCAAGGGTCGTATCTTCGTGCTCGAGGGTCATACCGTCGTGCTCAAGGCTCGCACCACCTTCTTTGTCCTCGAGGAGCACCCAGTCTTCCGTTCGAGCGACGGCGCTTGCTAGAGACCTCTCCCCTATCCTTCGGACCACCACCCACCTCCCCTTAAGTCTGGACGCGCGGGCCCCTCCCTGGTCGGGGGCCACTAGCGAACGCATCCAAAGCACTCAGGTGACCCTTGTGTTTTGTGTGGCCAACCAGCCAGCCAGCCAGCCACTTGACCCACACTCCACACGTACGTAGCTTTCAAAGGCCGGCAGGGGATTCGAACCCTCGTCTTCCCCATCAACAGGAAGGTGTTCAGTGCGGTCTGCCACATTGACACGGGCTCCTCCGAGGACACACACACAAAAAAATAATAATGATAATAAATACATAAGTAAATAAATAGATAAATAAATAAATGTCTTGAAAGTATATTGTCGATTGTTCTGTTTCTTGGACGTATTCATAACACACTCTCCAACACACTTCAGGACACGATCGTACTTGAGTCGAGGTCAGGGATCCACCTTGAAGGCCAAGTGCCAGCAGCTGGTGGTGATGGATGATTCGCCAAGGGCAAGGTGTGTGTGTGTTTGGAAGTGATGCTTAGCCATGGTTACTCAAGGTAGTTTTATCATAAATACTTAATTGGTTATGTTACAACTACTGTATTGGTTTTGTTTATATTGGTTGGTATAATGACTGTACTGGTTGGTATAATTACTGTATTGCTTAGAACTATAGTATTTGCTTCTACAGGCAAGGGAGGATTACTTTCAATTGGGAATCATTTAAGACAACTGTTTACACTGTTTCTTTTTGTAATAGAAATCACTTCCGAAAACGATTGAATACTTTGTCATGTGATTTTGATCCCCATACTACCGTATCCAGTAGTTTGCAGAGCAAAATAAACACGATCCAATATTTTTCTTTTCAAGGACGTCATGCCTGGAGAGCTGCAATCGTCTATTGTTTACCATTGCAAGTGCAATAGCTGTAAATGGTTGCAGGACGGAGTTAACAGCCTAGGACACGCGCGCAACCATCAACGCTTTCGGGCAACCAGTACCAAACAACCAGCCAAACTGCCAAGCCCCACTTCTCAGCAGTTGGTAGTTACCCTCACGACAAATAACCGCCCGGCGTTTGCAGCTTGTTTTCCTCTGTGTTGACCAGTATCTTCTGGAACAGTGAAGTGCTGATAGTGGAGTTCTCTCTCTCGCCCTATAGGAGTACACCCAGCATAGGCTACGATGAGGCATGTACGGAGTTAATGTGTTTTTTTGTCTTTTTCAGTTCTATTATGTTTAGATTAGGACTGCACGGTTGATTTCAATGTTTAGTGATGATAGTTGATTGTGAACCGGAGGATTTTGATGTTGTTTAGGAAGGTTTGATTCTCTTCATTTACTGATGCACGCCGGTGCGACTAAATAAAATCAATGGAAAATCTATACTGACAGACTGGATTTTGAGTTTACAAGCAACGAAAGGGGAACTACTATTTCAGCTGAAAATGCTTGGTCAACGTTGTGGTTTCTGGGACTAGAGCGAGTGCTTTATCCACAGTAAAGTGCTTAAGGACTGTGGCTGGTGGTGGGGTGGTGTGAGGGGTCAATCGTTCTGCCTGAGGGAGGTGCAAGACGATTTGCAGGTGAAGAAGCCCCGATCGGGCCTGCAGGCCAGCCAGCCAGCCAGCCGGCCGGTACAGGAAGCATTGCTTTACATACACAGTCGTCTAGGTTCATATCTCGTCTTGGTTTAGATTCTGGTTCATGTTTTCGACGGGATGGAGCGTCTCCCGAATAAACCCTAAATGGGTGTTTGAAGTCTGATGGGTCGATCGTGGAGCAATGGGGAATATGGGGTATTCTTAGATTCACGCGGGATATTGGTTATCGCGGGATTACTAACTCTACACGTGTGGTGTATGAAGTGAACATATTTATCTTACACTTCACTCGGTGCAATGGAGCCGGGCTCTCATCCTCGTGGCATTGTTTGTATGGCTTGTCGGGGTTACATGTTTATTTTACACAGGGGTTTATTTACCGAGGGTGAAGAGTGTGCGTGTGTGAGTGTGTGTAGTATGGTTGGTCCTCACTGTAGTGTGCGTAGTGTGGTTGGTCGTCACTTTAGTGTTTGTAGTGTGGTTGGACCGCACTAAACTGTGTGCAGTGTGGTTGCACCTTACTAGAGAGTGTGTAGTGTGGTTGGAACTTACTCTAGGTGTGCGTAGTGTGGTTGAAACTCACTCTAGTGTGTTAAGTGTGGCAAGAACTCACTACAACTTTACTTTCAGCAAATTAACTATATTTTCATTACTTTGTTTTGTTAAGGGAGCGAAAATAGGAGATTGCGTACACATCAGAGACGCCAGACGAGTACTTCCTCATCCACTGAAAATGACAAGTATAAAGAAAATAAACCTTTCATCACTTTCATTGGTCAGTCGCCTTGGGTGTTTACACGATCGTGGGCACGTTGGAGCGCCAGCATGTCAAAGCAACGTTACGTACACTCCTCAGTGACGATCTATTATGAGCGACTTGGGCATGCGAAACTCTACTTTTTTCCAAGCTATGCCGAGAGGGTGTAAGCGACATCTATTGATGAGTGTTGGAATCAAACATCGACTGAGAATTCACATGGGGGCGAGAACCATGACAATCATCAATTGACGATACACAGTCAAGCTCTGCTCCCACAACCCCAACAAATGTCAGGTGCCATCCTCGAATTCCAGTTCATTGCCATTAATTGTCGATCCATCATCGTTTGTACACTTGGCTTACAGTCTGACATTATACCATCTTCTGACACTCCTGCCCTCACTGCAGTGCTGGCGGGGAGAAAGTTTTACACTCGTGTTGCTCCCTCGTCTCTTAACCTTGTGTATATATTTTATGTCTTTACACACACACACACATACACACACACACACACACACACACAAACACACCTCAGCCTAAGCCAGGTACCATTTGTCGACCAGCCCCTGGGAGAGGATGAACCCCTGGGTTGGGTGTGGGCCGACTGCCACGCCCAGGATTCTAGCCCATAAGGGCCCGACCCCGGGAGGGCCCATGGTGACTAATGCTCGGTAACGCTGACCACTACACCACAGAAGACCGTGTGTGTGTTACCGGACTCCGCCTGCATTGTTTTTACCCTGCAGGTGAAAAGTCAGTTGATCTCTAGTCTCTTCGAAGAACTTCCTACCAAAGAGTCCGTCATTTCTCTGCTCCTGCGTGGGTTGCATCCTCGAAGCTGCGGGAACTCTAAAAGGGGTCATGGGGTTGTGTGATAACGATGATGTATATGAGTAAAATTGTGAGCAAACGGCTGAGTCAGACCTCCTGTGCAACAGATGGCAAGGTGCACACGACTGGCTCAAGCCTTCCTGTGCAGCAGAGGGCTAGGTGCACACGACTGGCTTCAAGGTTCTTGTAAAAACACCACCACAAATAATCGAGTGAGGAGCGTTTTTACAGCGTCATGCAAAGCCATGTCTCCAGTTTACATTGATCTCTGAGTCACTCGAGTGTTTTCAAACACTGGCTGGTGACTCGAGTCAAATGAATTTCTCCCTGCAGAGGAAAATATTCCAGCAAGTCTGGTTTTACTTACTAGTTCAAATGCCATCACCTGTTGGTAGTTTCTCGTTGTCTGTTGGTAGTTACCATCACCTGTTGGTAGTTATAATCACCCGTTAGTAGTTACCACCACCTGTTGGCAGTTACTACCACTCGTTGGTAGTTACCATCATCTGTTGGTGGTTTCTATCACCTGTTCGTAGTTTCACAAGAGGATATTTCCTCTCGCTCAACTACGTACAGCTAGAACCTCATCACCACGAAGGTAGGTCTTATGGGTAAAAATATTTTGACCTCTGACCTGATCCTTTTAGGTGTCAGGTCAACCGCCAGACCCACCACCACCACCCCACACTCCAAGGATAATACCATATCAGTTAGTGACAGAAATAAGAAAGCTGATCGCCGGTCTGGTAGGTAGTACTACTGCTGGACGACCCTGACACTGGTCGACTGGGTCTAGCCTCGACACGCCAGCCAGCCTCCCTCCCTGGAAGTCTGTCGAGTCTCCTCCTAACAACAAGGGACGATGTCAGGGGACAGCGTCACTGTCCCTGACATCTGCTGACGTTAAGGTGACACAGACTGCGGCCCTGATAATCGGAACCCTAAACCAAGCAATCGGACAAGTGCTGATAATCAGACGACAGCCCTAACACCGACACACAAACCCTTGAGATCAGACCACCCCCACCCTGAAAATCAGACCTAGCCCTAACTTCACAGCCTCTTCCCTGGTAAACAGACCACAGCCCTGATAATTTGGGCACAACTCTGACGACCAGCTCCGTTCTGTGGTACCGGAGCGATGCCAATCAGACCTCTGCCACTAGCCAGCAGTCCTGACGATCAGCCCGTGGCTCTGATGGCCCCAAACACACACTCTGATTGTTACACGCTGCCTTAAACTCCCTCGCCTAAACACCCTCACAGACGAACTCCAGTGAGTGTTCCACTGCTCACCTGACGGCACGACTAACCCAGCCAATGGTGCGACCCTTGGGTATGACGGCCCGCCTTTGACCTGACCCTTAAGGGCAAGGTCAAAGGTCAGGACGTCACACCCCAAAGTGTTTTTTTTCCGGTCAGGATCGAGATTCGTGGCTCAAGGTATCGTACCGTCGTGCTCAAGAGGAGGTGAACAAGGACGGAGCCTCTGGCACCGTGTGACGTGACACAAGGAGCGGCGCCTGATGCAACACACTCCAGGACGATTAGCTCTGTCGACGAGTTGACGGCTGCAGCGTTACCCAGGGCGTGTGTGTGTGTGTGTGTGTGTGATTGCTACCTGTGTGTTACGGGGAGAGAGAGTTTTACTCTCGTGTTGTTCCGTCTCTTAACCTTGTCTTTACTACTATGGATGTGTGCAGACAGACACACATACCCCAGCCTTACACCAGGTACCCAATTATCGACCACCTTCGAGGAAGAGATGAACACCTGGGTTGGGTGTAGGTCGATTGCCACGCCCAGGATTCGAACCCATACAGGGTCGACCCCGGACTGGCCCGTGTTGATTCATGGTCAGCAACGTTAATCACTACACCTTCAGCTTTCTCAGTCCGTGCACCATTCTTGTTGTCCTCCACTAGAACTTCTCTATAAGTCCTCTGTGCTTTGTAGGACAGCTAAGCTTGCGAAGGGTATTCTAATTTTGGCCTGAATACTTCCAGATCCATTTGCTCGAATGCGATTCTGATATTTGCCAACAAACAATTTGTCGCATTTATAGTTTTGCAAGCGGCAGGTTAAATACACTCGTCGATTCCCCAATCTCCATTTGCCAACATCATTTCCCAACTTGACACTCCTTATCATTCACCTTTCCTGACCTCTCTGTGGTGATGGAGGGGAGTTGTTCTGTTCTCTTGTCTCCCTTGATGTGTCTCGTGTTTTGCTTTCCGACTGTGGTAACGTTTACTTCCCTTTTTTCCATCCTTTGGTCTGTCACCTTTGATTATTGCCCTACTGAATTCTCAGCCTGCCTAGGCAACTGTACATCTAGGCTTTATAACTCTATAACAAAAGTGATCATTTTGGTTTCCCCGTTACGTCTAAACTATATCAACCATTTCTCTTTGTTTATTTCATATCAGTGATTGAATTCCTTCCATCTCCACCCCTCTCCTCTTTGGCTACATCTTGCGGCAATTGATGTTCTTAAATTGGTGCAATCCGTTTATCAGTTCATTCCTGGAGTGTTGATTCGTCAACCACCGTATCTCTGATTTCATCTAAAAACCTCCATTTTTGCCTACACACACTAATTCAGAATGCTCTCTAGTTATTTAAACCTTGCACCTAATAATTCAATTGTTCTCTAATTGCTTCGTATCTAATAGTGTATATTACTCTCTATAAAGCCTTACTTCGTAATTCCCCCATGTACCTCTGTTTCAGCGTCCACAGGCCTCTGTTCCTCTCCATCAATCGGTACCCTGTCTTTCTATTCATCACACCCAGAATTTGCTCCTGTTTCCTGCCTTCTATTCCCGACAGCATCTGGTCTTTCTGTTATAGGTAGATCTTTTAGTTGCTCTACCTCAGGGACATCCAGAGAATACCCTCCTGACCTTTTCTTGTGATTCATTTCATTCAATATGTCTTCTTTCTTCTGGTTACATTTCCATTTGAATTCTTTCTGTTGAATTGAATTCGTAATCGTGACCTTTGATTAGATGATTCTCAGCTCCCTAATCTACTCGTCAATTTGATGCCAATTTTCTTCTTGGTCTCTTTTATTTGATTCTCCAATTGCCCAGCATTTGGGTTTCCTTCATTTGTTGTATTTTCTGATCCTGTTTGTGATTGCGAAAAGAAAATGTCATTATCTTTATGGCTCCAAAAGATTCATTCTCGAATGCTTCATTGATCTCATCTATATCCACTGTGAAACCATCACAAACCCCTTCGTTCAGCCTGCTATTAACAGACTGTGTGATTACTATTTGTGGGTTACGGGGAGAGAGTTACACACTCGTGTTGCCCCATCTCTTAACCTTGTATATATATTTAGTCTTTACTCCTATGCATCTACAGACACACACCAGCCTAAGCCAGGTTCCTTTTATCGACTAGCCTCGATGGGAGGATAAACACCTGGGTTGGATGTAGGCCGACTACTCTGCCCATGATTCAGACCCATTCGAGCCTGTGGTATTGACTCATAGTCAATGATGCTAAACACTACATCACGGAGGTCCTATTCTGTGTGTGTGTGTGTGTGTGTGTTTATCATTCCATTATACTGTGCCTATTCTCCTCTTGATCCATGCCATTGTTAAGCAAACACTGCTTGTTGTGGGTGATTATGACCTGGTCGTGCGACACCATCAACTTTTACCTCTTGTGATTCAGGGTCGAGGCGAGCAGACTTTCCTCGCCAGCCAAGGTGCAAGGAGAAAGCAAGGCTCGCTCTCCTGGCTTAATCAGCTTGTATTCAGAGCAACTCCTTCGTATCAGCTGGTCAGGGCGTGGCCTTAGGAGGTCTCTTTTGAGGGGAGGGGTGGGTGGCCGTGTCCAGTGGAGATGAGAGTAAAGGAGAGAGAGAGGGAGAAGGAGACAGAGGAAGCGTTGAAGGAATCCTATGATCAGTGCTCCTGGCAAGCTGTTTTGGACACCTGGCCTGATGGAATGGAACGACAGATACGTAAAAGGAATGGGACGACTTTGTTGTGCAGGGAGATAGTACTAATGCCACAGTCGGGGTGGCGTGGAGAATCTGTTGCAGGGTGGCAGGAATGGAAAGAACTTACAAAGACTGACGGGCGTGGAGATGAGACATCTAGTACGAGACATGCACAGGTGTGGAGAGACATCTAGATCACATACAGGTGTGGAACATCTGGTAAACAAGAAGGCAGGTGTAGGTCGTATTATATTTCGTACAGGTAAAGGAGGCAGAGTCGTGTTAAGCGGCTGATACAAATAAGAGAGCGAAACAAAGTCTAAGCCGGTAGAGAAGCACGAGATGGGAGGAAGACAACAGGTCGACACAGGCAGGTAGAATAGCACCAGCTGGGAGGGGAACAACAGATCAACACAGGTAGAGAAGCACGAGAAGGAAGGGAGAGAACAGGTCGACACAGGCGGGAAGAGTAGCGCCATATGGGAGGGAGACAACAGGTCGACAGAACCAGGTAAAGAAGCACCCAACCAGCCCGGAGGCGAAAAACAGGTCGGCAGAAGCAGGTAGAGAAGCACCAGCTGGAGGTGGGGGAACAACAGGTCGACACCAGGCAGGAAGAAGCAAGACAATCAACGACCCGCGGGTGCGACCCGGATCAGCGAAGCAGTAGAAGCGAGTCGCGGGAGAGAGAGAGAGAGAGAGAGAGAGAGAGAGAGAGAGAGAGAACAGCCTTGCTGGGGGGAGGTCAGGACCTCTCGGTGACCTCAGTTCGTGGCCTCCACCATCTTGTG
>JAUUDW010645135.1:0-10804 GCA_032361385.1 Panulirus guttatus | reverse complement strand
TGATGGTACTTGCGGGGAAGAAGTGTGAATAACTGGGTGATGTGCAAGAGGAAGGTGAAGGGGATGAATGAAAATGGTGTATTGATGGTACTTGCGGGGAAGAAGTGTGAATAACTGGGTGATGTGCAAGAGGAAGGTGAAGGGGATGAATGAAAATGGTGTATTGATGGTACTTGCGGGGAAGAAGTGTGAATAACTGGGTGATGTGCAAGAGGAAGGTGAAGGGGATGAATGAAAATGGGAAATAAGAAATGAGGTGAGAGAGAGAGAATATTTTGAAAGTGATTAGTGTGAGAACAACAAATGGAAGTATCAGTGAGGGAAGCAAATGGGGAAGTGTTAAAGTAGCAAAAAGGAAATGGGGGGAGCTTGTTTCAAAACTGCTGAATGTGTTAAATGATATGGAAGTAGATGTTGGGGTGTTTGGGACATGTAGGTACATAGAAAGTCAAAGCAGATTGTTTGGTAAGGAGAGGGGAGATTGTTAAAACCTTCCACAAGATGTAGTGTGGCAAAGAGACAGGAGTGGATGAGATTGTTGCTGAATTGCTGAAGCAAGGGTATGACAATTGTTGATTGGTTTGTCAGGATTTTCATTTATGGCTAGAGATGCCAGAGGAGAGGTGGAATGGCTATAGAATATAACACTGTAGAAAGGAAGCAAAAATGAAAGCTACGATTACCTTGGGAAAGGCATCTTTTAAGATGTACTGAAGAGCTATATTTGAGAATTTGGGGATATGCACAGAGCATCAGACTGGGAAGGAACAGTTTGGCCACAGGATTGGTCGAGTGTATTTGGATCAGATGTTTGGTTTGATGGATTTGTGATAAATACTTGAGAAAGAAAAGGATTTGTATATGATATTTATGGATTGGGAGAAAGCGTATCATACTTTTGATGGGAATGCATTGTGGAATCTGCCGTGAATATATGATGTAGGAAGAAAGCTACTAAAATCAGTGTTTTTATTGAGTGTAAGGAGTTTGTGTGAGCAGGAAGAAAAAGGGTAAGTACTTCTAGGTGAAGGTTGGGGCATGTATCAAAAGTGTATAATGTCACCATGCTGTTTAACCTGTTTATGGATGGGGTGCTGAGGAAGTAAATGCTTGAGTTTTAAGAGAGGGGTGGGTTTGCAGTATGTGAGGGTTGGAGGGGCCTAAGAGGTAAGTCAGCTCCTGTTATTGGATGACACTGCACAGACTGGTGTCCAGGTTTAGGAGACTGTGAAAGGAGGAAATTGAGTTTGTGAATAAAGTAATGAGGTTTACCAGGGAAGAGAGAGAGTTTGGTTTTAATGGAGAGAATCTAGAGGAAGTGGGGTGTTTTAGATACTTGGGAGTGGATGCTGAAGATAGAACTTTTAGAGCTGAACTGAACCATAGGTTGGGTGAAGAAGCCAAGTTCCTGAGGAGTGTGTATGGAGAGGTCAGTGTAAGTGCAAAGATGGGTATGTTTGATGGTGTAGAAGTTATGATGGTGCTATAAGGATGTGAATGATGGGCCCTAAATGCAAAAGTGCAGAAGAGGGTGGATATGTTAGAAATGAAATGCTAAGGGTACCATAATTATGGTGTGAGGAGGGTTTATTGAGTATGGAATGACACAGAGCAGTGTGGTAGTAAGCAGAATGTTTGACAGCTAAGTGGGGTTCAGTGAAATGGTTTAGACATGAAGAGACTGAGTGGATGAAGTGAAAGACTGCAGGGCCTGGAGCTGCAGGAGGTTGTGAAACGTGTTTGGGAGAGAATGTATTGGAGTGATGTGGTTCATGAGGTGACATGCTGTCAGTACGTTAAATCAGATCATACAAAGTGGTTAAGGGAAACCATGAAAAAGTCTCTGGGGCTTGGCCATGGATACGGGAGCTCTGGTTTTACTGCATTATTCACGACAGAAGGTGGATGTGAGCAAATGAGTGCCATTTCTTCCTCCATTCTTGGCATTACCTCACTAACATGGAAATTGGTGAAAAAGTATGAAAAAATATTTCCTTCCTCCCTTTGCATGGTAGAAGGCACATCTCCACACAAATGTTACTTTACCTAATGTGTTGCATACAATCATCACTTGATATTGGGACGAATAGAATGCATATCACCACAGCAAAGCAGAGGTACACATTTGTTTGCCATGTCTTCATGTCCATGCATCTGTGCATCCCAGTCATGGATTCAGTTTTTTATACTGTAGTTATGTTTAGATAATTAAGCTTGTTTCATAGATACTGCATACAGAGTTCTACATGAGATTTGATTGTTAAAGAAGTGAATCAGTGGTCAGGGTCAAAAGATCTTTTGTAGTAAATTTTAGTAAATTTTGTTTAGACAGTACACGTATACTAGGTGATTAGAAATGGACCAAACCTTTCCCAAATACTGCACTGAGAGAAGTCGAGGCTCAAGGATAAAATCCTGAAGTTATTTATATTTCTCTTTGGGTAATTGAAAATAGTGTGAACATTTACCACAGAACAGCATAAAAAATTGATTTTTAAGGCCAGGGTCATGCATACTAAAATGCTATTGTATATATATTTACCCTGTGTGACTATGCTGCCAGTTAGAAGGAGGGTTTAAGTAGTAGAGTAATGGCCCCTCCCATGACCCATGCAAATTTAAGGCATACCCTGACAACACTTTATAGAGTGACTCTGCCATCAATGAGAGGAAGGGCTCAGTTGGTAGTGTATTGGCCCCTCCCAGTACCCCAGTTAACTCAAGGATCATCTAGTCCCCTACCCTTGGAGCAACCCATTAGGTAGTGCATTGTTGACAACAGTCACCCAGGGTGGTGCTACCATCCTGACTGAGGAGCATTAAAGTGGTGCAGGGAACCATCTTACACTCTCCATGTCAGGACTGCTGGTCTTATTTTGTCTCATGAAAACTGGGCTAGTCATACCATCTTCTTACAAGCACCATACACCTACAAAACCTTACTTATTATTATTACTTTTATTTTTCATATGTACTTTTGCCAATTCCTGTGCACTCAAACACTTATAAGTATCATCATGAGAGTCTGTCAAATCTATGGCCCCTAGTCCCCGTCATCTTAGGGTGCTAAGAATCTCTGGGTTTCTGCCAGACTCTACTATCAATGAGAGGGAGGGCTCTTGCAGTAGTTGTATTGGCCCCTTCTATGACCTTTCCCTCTCTGTTAGACTTTTTTTTATTCACTATCCCTACATTCATTGTCTCTAGTAACCTATCCTCAGTTGAAACACCATCTGTTTAGTACCTCTCCTAATATCTTATTTCTGTCTGAGACACAGTTGTCTAATGATGTTCTCACTAGTCCCTTTTACATATCTAACTATAGCCTCCACTCACGATTCTGGTTCAAAGGTGGCGTTTGTGCTTATTCCAACATCAAGGCACCTATTGCATGCCTCAAGGATCTTGAGTCTCCAAACTTTGATGTTGTGCTGCTCAAGATCTGTCTTCCTACTTCCACACTTTTCTTTGGTTTTGCCCATTGCTCTCCTAATTCTACAAATTTTATATCCTTCTTCAACTATCTAAACTCCTGCAATTACACTGACATCCTCTCACCCTCAACCAGAGATCCTCTACCTCAAGGATTTCAATGTTCACCATAGGGAATAGTTAAATTCCTCCCATACGGATGGTGGAGGGATTGAAGCCCTCATGTTCTCCATTCTCAATGATTTAGAGCAAAACATCTCCCACCCCATCCATATTCCTAACCTCTGTGACCACACGCCTAATATTTTGGCTTTGTTTTTCTCCTCTAGTTCATTCTGCTGTAAATATACAATCTCGCTCCCAATTGGTTCACATGATCACACTTTTATAAATGTATCAATTCTAACAGCACCTCCCTCTCCAGCAACCCCTTCTAAGCTTAAATACTGGCACCTCAACAGAGGTGACTGGAATTACTTTTGTAACTTCTTTTCTGACTTTCCTAGGGTAAATTATCGTCTCTCAAGTGCTGATGCGTCTGTCTCCGCCAAACGCATAGCAGAGGATATTCTTGCAGGAATGGAAGCTTTTATCCCGTCTTCCTCCAAGACTACTACTTCATCCAATCCATGGTTCAACCATTCCTGTTCTAAGGCCATTGAGGCAAGGGATCGGGCATACTGGGCAAGGAAAAACTCTCCTTCCTCTGGCTTCCATTCAGCAAAAATTTTTATCACTGCCCATACTTGCTGCAAGCACGTTATCCGTAAGACGAAGCGTTCTTTTATTCAAAGGAAGCTTGATAACCTCTCCTCGTCATCCACTGATAGGTCTCTGTGGTCTTAGCTAAGGGTATCTCTAACAACTTCTGTTGCTCTACCTTACCTTCACTTTTTTCATTCTGACAGTACTATAGTTGTCTCTCCCATAAACAAAGCAACTCTCTTTGGTTCCTGTTTTTCCTCTGACTTCACCCTGGATGACTCTAACATTCCTTCAACCCCTGTTGCTCCTCTTACTAACCCTATACCCCTTCCCTTAATCTCTCTGTGGACTGTTTGAAGAGCATTTGTTTCTCTGGACACAGGCAAGGCTTATAGTCCTGATGCATCCATCCCTGTGTAATGAGAGAGTGTGCCTCTGAACTTGCTCCTGTGTTTGCTTGTTTATTCAGTTTCTGTTTAAAAAACTCAAAAGTTTTCCTTCTTCCTGTCACCATACATTGATACATCCCATTCTTAAGAAGGGTGACCGTTCTTACCCCACTAACTATCATCCTATTGCTTTGACAGCTACCATTTCCAAAGTCTTTGAATCCTTACTCAGCTCCCATATCCTCAGTATGGCTTCTGTAAGGCGAGATCCAGTGGTGAAATTCATTCCTATTTTACTAATGTCTGCTCATCATCCTTGAAAGATTTTGGGGAGTCATGTGTAGTTGCCCTTTGTATATCTAAGGCTTTTAACAAGGTGTGTCATCAGGGTCTCATCTCTAAGCTCTCCTCTTTTGGCTTCCCTCCCTCACTTTGCTCTTTTATATCTAGCTTCCTCTCTGGCTGATTTATCTCTGTGGTTGTTGATGGGTCAGCCTCCCTCTTTTTTCCTTTTTTTTTTTTGATGATTTTCTCTCCTCCACAAATAATCAAATACACTCATATGCTGACAACTCAACACTGCATTCATCCACATCCTTCAGTTCTGCTCTTCTTCTCTCATTCACTTTGCATCTCATTATGTCAGAGCTTCCTCAATAAACTCAGTCTTGGACAGGATATCTCAGTGGGATACATGAAATCTGGTTAAGTTTAACGCCTCAAAGACCAGGTTTCTATCCATCTCTCTATCGAAGACTCCTCACAACTCTTGCCTCTCCTTTGACAATTCTGTAATTCCGCCTCTTGACTCAATGAACATACTCAGTGTTATTTTAACGTCACTTTTTCTTTGAAACTCCACATCACAAGAATAGCTACATCTTCCTTTAAGAAACTGGGTGTCCTGTTTTGATGTCAAAACTTCTTTTCTTTTGAACAATTGTTTCGTTTAATCAAAGGATTGATTCATCTTTGTACAGTGTCCTGCTCTCACATCTGGGGTACTTCTAGCTCTGTATCCTTACTTGACAGGGTGGAGTTGAAAACAGTCCGGCTTATAAACTGTCTCAGGCTAACTTCTAAACTTGATCCCCATCCCCTACACTGCAATGTTGGTTCACTTTCTCTCTTCTATAGGTATTACAGTAATCCCTCAATTCAACAGACCCCGATGTAATGGATTTCGGGTTTAATGGACTGGGCAAAAATAATACGTTAATAAATAATACAGTAATCCCTCGATTCATCGGACCCCCATAAAACAGATTTTGGATTTAATGTACTGGGCAAATAATAATACATTAATTAATAATAACTGAAAAAAATTTATAACACTGCACCATGAGCATTTCATATCGCACCTGTTTTTGGTAGCGTTGGGTATACTTGCTTTGGTGATGTGGTGGGGTGAGAGAAACACAATACAGATTCTAACATTGTGACAGCGTCTTGATCACAGAATGAGTGCAGAAGAACAGGACTCCAGCTTATATACTTTTCATCGTCGGCTAACACCGCCCTGGGTACCTAGTGTGACCTCCTAAATGGTTGCGCCCGGCATTTGACCTTGCTGCCTCTACCATGTTCCTCTGGCCACCCCTGCTGTGAATGACCTCGTCGTTTCCGTCAAGGTTGATCTCGCCGCCTCTGCCTCGGTGATCTGTCTCATGGTTGCTCTTGCAAGGCATACAAGGCCCTCCTCGTGATTCATATTTTCTTTTGTCGCTATGAAAACCACCTAAATTATTTTTCTTACTTTTCTTGAGCTGCCCTTGCTTAGCATTTTCATTCCACTCCAGTTTGGCAAGTGCCCTTTTCCCTCTGCATGCACCACCAGTGAATTTGAGGCTCTGTGCGCCCTTCTAACTCACTGCTTCTTTCCCTGCACATCAAAGTTTTGGAACTCTCCACCTTCTTACGTATTTCCCAATAACTATGACTTGGCACATCTTAAAAGGCAGGTTTTTCACTTCCTCCAAAATTCGTAAATACTTTCCCTTGTCTTTTCTTTTTCCCTTTCATAATTTTCTCTATACTTCAATTAAAGCGTGGCCTTGATGTGGACTTCTGTTCATAACTGGAGCCAAAATAATAAAATAGAAAATAAAAAAGCATATTGTCTGCAGTAACCATGTCCTCAGTCATTCTGTTCCCTTCATGTACCACCCTACCACTATAAAAGTAATTCTTTACATCTTTTTTAACAAGTTTCTTGCTTAATTTCATGTTATATTTTCTGCTTGCTCTATCCCTACATCTCTCAAAGAGTTGTTCACCATTCATGTCATCAACCTGTTTTAAATACTTTAATGTTAAGATTAGGTGATCCCTCACTCTTGTATCTTTCAAGATGGGTAAATTTAAAGCCTTCAAACTTTTCCTGCAACTTAGCTCTCTTAATTCTAGTACCATCTCTGTTGCTTAATTTTGGATCTACTGCATTAGCTTTATGTGCTTTTTAGGTGTGGTAGCCAAACTTGTGAAGCACAATCCACTTTTTGCCTTATGTAGGATGTGAACAGTTTGCTAAATATTTTCCCATCCATATACCTGAAAGCTATACTGATATTTGCCAGAGGAAAGTTTCTCTCTTTTACTATTCTCCTACTGTGGGGCAATGTTGACACCCATGTCCTTTTCACACAGAATCTTCAAGCTTGTTTCCTGCTAGTTAATAATCATATTGAGGTCTTTTACTATGTCCCATCCTTGAATCCTTTACACTTGTTTGTGATGAGTTTCATCAACTGTGTATCAGTCCAGCTTCAGAGTCTGATTAGGTCCCCTCACAAGCCAATTCAATCCTCCTCACTTTTCACTTCCCACATGACTTTTGCATCATCTATAAACATCTTCAGGTACAAGTCCATAACTTCAGGCAAGTCATTTACAAAGATCAAAAAGAGTAACATTCCCAAAACAGAACCCTAGGGCACTCCACTGGTGATGTCCACCCATCTGGAGAAGGCTACTCTGACAGTTGATCTGTGTCCCCTTCCATGAAGATGATAATCTATCCATTGGAGGAGTCTTCCCTTCATTCCTGCGTAGTATTCCAGCTTTTTTATCAGCCTCCCATGATGTACTATGTTAAAAACTTTCTGGCAATCAAGATATAAACAATCTACCCAGTCTTCTCTTTTGTCCAAGACAGAGCACACTCTCTCATAGAAATCTAAAAGGTTCGTTTCCCTAAAACTGAGTTGCCTCTCTCTCTTTGGAATTTCTCCTCTGTAGGAAGCCATCCAATTGCTTTCTGATTAATTTTCCTAGTACCTTAGAGACCACACTCATCAAGATGGGTATGATATTTGCCCTTTCCCACTCCCTTGGCACTCTGCCATTCTCTAGTGACATCTTCAACAATATTTCAAGGTCTGTCTAGTGTATCTACACATATCTTCAGCACATATGGTGAAAACTTCATCAGGACCAGGAGCCTTGTATAAGTAAATACCTTTTAGTATTCTGTTTATGACTTTTCTAGATATCTTAAATGTTTTCTAAAGCCTTGCCCCCATCCATCCCATCTTGCTGATAATGGTGCTATAGTGTCTTCCCCTGTGAAAACACTCAACTTGTTATTTACTTCATCACATATCCCTACATTATCTTCAACTATTTTTCCATCTGAGTCCTTTAATCTGACTACCTGCTCCTAAACTGACAATCTACTTCTGACAAATTTATGGGGTTTTGTATTTTCACTGCCTCATCCAAAATACTCACTGAAAGATTTCTCTATTCCTCCTTTCTTATTCTGCTAAACTCATTCCTTGCTTTCTTTATTCCCAGTATAATATGGCTGGCTGAAGAGTTGCCTGTATCTCCCCTGCTGCACCTCTCAGAACTCCCTTGCTTTCTGACATCTCTGACTAAACCTTTCTTCCCTCTCTCTTAGCCTTTCTTCACCTCTGTAGAAGGTCATCCACTTACTTTCTAATTATCTTTTCCAGAAACTTACAGACTACAAATGTTAGTGAGAATAGTTTGTAGTTCAGCACATGTTCCTAATCTCTTACAGACAGGTGTCACGATTACCCTTTTTCATTCCCCTGACACTCTGCCTCTCTCCAGTGACTTCAACAGAATTTCCTGTGGTTTATCTGGTGTATATGTACACATCTTGCACATATGGCAAAATATCATTTGAAGCAAGAGCTTGCATAGGTCAAGAACTTTTAAAGTATTCCCTTGATACCTTTTCTAGATTTGTAAGATCTTCTCCCCATTCCATCTCAATGGTTAGAGCTATAGTGTCTTTCTCTGTGACAATATTTTTTGAACTTTTTATTCAGATACTCACATATCCTTACACCATCCTCTACAATTCTACCCTTAAAATCCAGTCTGTATCGCTGCTCTTAAACAAATGACACCTGAGGGATTTATGGAAAGGTTTTGAATTTTCCCTTGCCTCGTCCACAACATTCCTTTCAAAGCTTCTTTGTTCCTCCTTTCTTATCTTTTTGTACTCATTCCTTGCTTTCTTATACCTCGCAAATGCTGGCTGGCTGAGTACCATCTATATCTATGCCACTACACACATTGAAGCTCCTTTGGATTTTGACTTCTTTTATTAACCCATTCTTTCCTCTTTCTTAGCATTCTCTCTATAATTGAGGCTTGAGGTACCCAAAGTCTCCTTCACTGTAAATAGCACTGAATCTCTCACCACAAAGCCAGAGAAACTGTTGAGGCTGTGTAGTTTCCATAATCATATTTCCTCTTTTGATGCCTTCATTTATCATCAAGTCAAACTTCAGAATTACATGATCACTTTTTCCAGCTGGAGTACTATATATAGCAATCTCAATATCCACGAGTAAAGATAAGATCTAGCAATGGTGGCAAAGCAGTCCCTCTCATCCTAGTATGCTTAATGACATATTGGTATAGGAAATTTTCCTGTACACACTAAAAACACTTGTGTGTCCATGACCCTCTATCACCATGAGAAACCAAATTCCCCCAGTCTAACTCTCTGAATTGTATTAAAATCCCCATTATCTGTACTTTACCATCTCTGAGAAGTAAGTGTTTTACTAATTCATGTACCATCCCAACTGTCCCTTCACTGTTACAAAAATATAGTTGTTCTGGATTGTTGCAATTCTTAAGAGGAGTTAATAAAAATACCACTATTTTCTTCTTCCCTAGAGTTACTCTTTCCAATATGTATCATATGTATGAGCCATATTCCAGTGTTACTTGAAACTTCTGCCTATCTTTCATTAAGAGCATCAATCCTTGCCTCTCCTCTGCCTTCTCTTTTCCTTCTTACCATCATGTGCCCCTCTGGGCAAAACAGTTGAGATTTTATCTCTTCAAGAAGCTTTGTTTCTAAAACTCCAGCACTATCAACTGCACTTCCCCTTGTACAGTCCTTGAATTCCAGCTCTTTACCATTAACTATCAATCCATCAGCTTTTGAATACATTGAGTATGACAGTGCCATCTCCTAATACTCCTACCCTCTCTGCAGTAACGGTGGTGGCTGCTCTGTCCTCTTACCTCGTTTGGTATCCAGTACTTTTATGTCCTCTAACTGTATATTTTGCTTTTTTCTCTCTCTTCCTTTGACTGACCACATCTGATGAAAATCCACATTAAATTTCATATTGCCTTCAAGTATCTTTGCTTTCCTAACTACCTCCTGACTAGATGACTCAAAGTCAAATGTAATCATAAGTGGTTGCTCCTTTACATCTTTATTACTGTATTCTTTTTAAGTTGAAGGCTCCAGTCACAGAAAAAAGTCCTCATCAAGGCTGGGCCTTAACTGAAATACAGAGAATTATAAAACGGAAAAAGAAAAGACAAGGAAAAGTTTCTACAAATTTTTGAGAAAGTGAAAGACCTGTCTTTTGAAACAAGCAAGGTCTCAGTTATTGGGAAAGACATGGGACGGTAGAAAGTTCCAAAGTTTTGATGTGTAGGGGAAAAAGCAGGTATCAAAATGGCCCACTACTGAGTTGCCGATAGCCACACAATAATCAACAATAATCATGTGACACAGCAGCTTGCCGAGTATTGCGTGGTCTAGCTAATGGTGGGGGTATACAAGCAGCCAGCTCTCGGGAGCAAAAACCAAAGTAATACCTACAGAAACGGGAAAGTGAATCAACATTGCAGTGTTGGGCAAAGGGGTCAAGTTTGGAAGGTAGCCAGAGACAACTATCAATTCCTCTCCTTTCTAATAAAATTGCATCTGGCAATTCTATAGCCTCCTGAATCTTTTTATTGGCATTTCTTCCTTCTTTCTCATTTTTTTTCCT
>JAUUDW010645124.1:0-10804 GCA_032361385.1 Panulirus guttatus | reverse complement strand
GTATAACAGGTATATATATTATATGGAGTCTGATTTGTACCGAGTAATAGAGAGATATCACAAGGAAGGAAGGAAGAGTCACTGGAAGTAAATTCAAGCCCTCTGTACTAATCATGAGGAATAAGTGGGAAAAAAAAAGAGCATCTAGGGTATTTATAGGATTTTGGAAACCACTGCTCCTCCCTCGAGAATCTGCTGCCAAAGGTTTTAGGATTGTATGATCAACCATAAGTCGTGATAAACCTTAAAGCTGTCACTAGATTTGTGTAAGAGTGGGAGCAGCACAATAAATAATCTTCTGTGTAGTTTCAGATATAGTTTGATGTACATAGGAGATGAATGATTGTCCTTAACTTTCCAGACATATGCGAGTATAATCAGTCGATGAATTTAGCGCCGTTTTAGCGATTTCTATTTAATGCAAGTAGTGATCCGCGTGTGTATATATCCTCCGAACGCGCTTATAGAAGACAATCTGTCTATGTGGCAGGATACCGATTTAAAGGCATACCATCAGGTCTGCAGAAAATAAACGCCTCCATGTAAATATTTTTTCATCTAGCGATCAATTCTCTAGTCTCCACTGACTTGCATATTTTTTTTCCCAGTTGACTCTCTACATTTTCCACTGATTCGCCAATTTTTAACTCTTTATTCTCATCTTCACAGATCGTCTTCCTTACATCTGGACTAGTGGTAACCGTCTCCACGCCCCTCACAAGTCGAATGTGTATAACTGGGTGTGGGCTGCTACCGGGAACAAAGCTACTTACTACAACTGGGGCCTGACTGGCATGTGAGTGTCCACTCCTTGGTTGATATACTTGTTTCGTCTTTTAGAAACCTTGACAGCTATTTTATATACACTTGCATCTCTCTAGCACTCTAGACGTTAAATAGGCAAACATACACGTGCAGACATCCACACAAATCGCTCAAACAGATACATACTTGCTCAAACACAACAGTGTAGATTCACATACATATACATATCAAAGAAAAGTAGACATTATATACATATAGGGAGAAAGATAAACTCGTATACATTCAGATGTATATAGTCACATTATCTAATAATGGCCGAATTATCTTTATGAATAACAATACGTACACAAGAGGAAGCGGTCGCTCCACTTTCCCTGTACGGAGACGAGAACGACAGTCATTGACCAAGACCTAATCACTTCTCCCTCGTTCCTCTCCTCCAACAGGGTCCCTAATCGTCCCCAGCCCGACAACAACGAGAACGACAACGAGCAGTGCCTCTCTGTCATCAACCGCTTCTACCCTGGAGATGGCATCACCTGGCACGACATCGGATGTCATCACCAAAAGCCCATCATCTGCGAACGTCAGACTCCTGGATACTACTCTCGATAGTCCCTGGAAACGTAGCAGTGGTCACCCTCTCTTGTCCTCCAGGGCATTCAAGAGACGGCCAGTACTGGAACAGTGCGTTCTCGATAGTTAAAAAAAAAAAGGAAGAGAGAAGAAATCGTCGACAAACCTAACAGTATATTGCTTGACCAAAGCATCCCTTCTAGTAGCGAATGCAAGCAAGGGGGCCTCATGAACCAGCCGTTGCCTATCTTTCCACTCTACTCCCAACTTACTTATTCTGGAAGCGAAGGAAATCAGTTCAGAGTTAGTTCCATAAGCGTGTAGTGAAGTTGCTCTCCCGTGAACACTGGAGTGTGTGTGTGTGTGTGTGTATGTGTGTTATACCTCTTTATCATTAATTTCTACACAAGGAGGATTTGAATCCCTACCCAGATGGTTATGTTAGAGAAAAAAATACATTTAAAAATGAGAATGACCAAAGACCATATTAGATATCTAGAAAGCTATATCGTGTAATAGTTTTTTTCATAGTCGGATCAAACCCTGATACAAGACATTAAGGATGTTAATACCTTTCCTGAGATTTGTAAGGCTTAGTCAGAAGGGAAAAGTTCCCCTGTAAATAGCAAAAAACAGCTTGAATGTCGAGGGACACCTGGAGAAGTTAATGATTCATTTAATTTGAAACTTTTAGATTTCTGCAGCTTTCATGAACAGATAAAACCACTAACATATATTTTTGATATATGGCTAGTGAACATGATATCCCTTTCTATGCCTCGGTTAATCGCAAATGTATTTTCAAGTTTTATTTATGTCGTGCTAGTAACGAATAAAGTATCATTATTATCCAATTGTTTTTGTGGTACCGTGTTCTACATAGTTACAGACATGAAATAAAAATGATGTGTATGTATGTGCGTGTGTGTTACCGGACACCGCCTGCATGAAGTAACACCGCGAGTGAAAATTAACCTTTAACGAGACTGTATCACTGGGACTAAATTCTCGACAAAGTTCTTGCCACTCCAAGGGAGTCCACGTTTCCCTGTAAATGTAAGTAGTCCAGCCTTGGACTGAAGGAGGTCCTGGGGTATATATATATAAATATATATACACACACACTGGGTGATTCAAAAGAAAACCGACAAATCTTAGACTATAGATAGAATACGAGAACCTAATATCATAACATATCCAGTGAAAGCGGACACACGCACTTAATTAGACAAAGGCAGTTTAGCGACAAACAGTTTAAGATTCGGTAATGCTACATGAAGATGTCCGAACACGTCAACCCACCCGTGGCACCACCTCCGTCCTCACCTGTCACTACGTCTTAGTATCTATGTTCTGGTCGATGTTTACCAACTGATATTTTAATACCAGTGGTATTATACATGAACAGTGGTCTGTCATCTGTCCACGTTGCACTTATCGATCTCGTACCGTAACCTAATCATATTTCGTACTTTAGAACATAACAACACTACGATGGTACGGTATGGCGGTAACTACCTAGCCTCACTCACTTAAATATCATTCCTACAGGACTATTCTGTGAACAGTTGACGTACCTAATAGGGAGACAGAAGAAGGTGGACTGACGACATCTGGTTGCCTGCCACCCACATGTCGACTCTGCTGGGGGATTCGAACGACCAGCGAAGCTTCGAAACCCCCCGAACGAACCTCGTAACTACACTGTGGTTGTTACCTACCATTTGCATGAACCGTAAGGTAATCGCATCTGCTACTGATGTAGATATGTTGTCTTATGCTCACGTATGATTACTCCATCATGCGATAGGGACTTCTTGGCCAAGGGGAGGGTACAAGAGACCGACCAAACGATGGGTACCATGAAGCAGTGATCGGTGTGACAGGGGAATACTGGTTGATGTGTTCGACCAAGGTGGCCCTGGCTCCGTACACAGCCGTAGCACATTCATGCAGCATTACCAGCTCCCAGTATTGGTCGCTAAATTACTGGCACTTAGGAGCTATACGTTAGTCAGCATAATACTGTCCCAAATACACCTGGACAGATGTTTTATGTCTGCGGTTTATCAGTGTCACAGCGTGACTATGTTTGGGAGCTTGCCTGTTTCCGTGTTACTGTTCTTTATTTCGACATATTCACACTTAACGCTTAATTTATTACTTCCCCGCTGCAACGCTATAGTAATGTCTATACTACAGTGAATGCGGAAAACATAGGGAGCTTTAAGGACTTTTGGGTTTAAGGGTTGATTCATTTTACCTTCTCTATGCTTCAAATTAAATTTCATATCTTAAACTGTAGCTGGAATTATTCCGATGCTCTCGGGCGAAACATTTAACATCACTATCTGTATGTTTGAAAAGATCTCTTGCCATGTCACTGTTACCGATATACTTTATACTTATCAGTTTTAAACTACTTTTATACGTCCTCAAAAATTTCTTTTTGCCTCGTTTGTTTCTTCTGCCACATCCGCCCGTTCGAAATTTTGCTAACCACGCTTATTGTCATCATTGTAACACCCTGTGCTACATTTAGTCTTTATGCTTTTACATTAATAATTTTGCGCCTTATTCATATTTACTGTATTCTGATATCAGTTTGGACTCTTTTGTGTCACCTTCATCTGCTCGTTATATCGAGTCAAATGCTCCTTCGATTCCTTCCACGTCTGCACTTGTAATTTTCACTGGTCAAAGGTATTTATTTCGTCCTGAAAGTTGGTGAAAAATCTGGTCTTAATCTGGTCTTGTTAAACCTTGTTATGGTGCATTTGTGGCATTTTTTATAGTCCACTTTTCATTTTCACCACAAATTCTACCTTAATGCAGCGACCGTCATTTGGTCCTGGTTAAGATACACACACACACACATATATATATATATATCCCAGGACTAACTTCTCTGAAAGAGCTTTGGTGTTCCCAAGACCTTTCTAAAGGCTCTTGCAACCCAAGACTGCGTTACTGTCAGCAGAAGGGATATGTAGACTCAATTGGAGCGGGAAGTTCTTTGACGAGATTTTACCCCAAGTGACAAAGTCTCGCAAAAGATGACTCTTTTTGCTCTAGGTGTAACCTCGAGCAGGCAGAGTTCGGTAACACCTATGAATATACATACATACACACACATATTATATATATATATATATATAAAATATCTATGTAATCAATTCGAAGCGATGGAATTAACATAAAACCCACAGATTATGAAGGCATTTTATTTTTTCATAAATACCACAAGGATAATATTCAAATACAGGAGATTTCTAATTCTCTTAGGTATGAAGGATATGACAGCTTCCTGTACAGTGCAAAGTATTGACCAATAATGAGTTCTTTTTTGTTATTCTACACTGTCTTTTTGAAGAGTATCTTTCTGCTGTACAAATCATGGATGTGTTTTGCCATGAAGAGCGATTTTTTTTACTCGTCTAAACAGTCTTCCCCAAGATGTTGGTACAACATGTTGACGAAATTCGGGGGCAAACATACCGAACTTCCACATGCAAAAAGAAGACTTTGAAATTTCACATTAATGACGCCGACACAGGGCCACTTGCTGAAGTCCTTTTCGTTTGCTCTAGGCAGTGCTGGGATGGTAAGTATACGTTTAACCACATAGTAGGTTGGAGAGGGGAAGGAAATCTATTGAAGAGCTTTATCTCTGATGGTCGGAATTGGAAGCTTTACCAGAAGCCGAAGAAAGTAAGTAAGTATTCCACCTCCGCCAACAGGTTCTCTCACTAAGGAATTTAACCGGAGTATCCCTGGCGTTCGCAGATGACGGGCTTCAGGTGGTGGCAGCCGATGTCGTGCCAGGTGATGCCGTCGCCAGGGTAGAAGTGGTTGAGGATTCCAAGGCACTCCTCCCGTCCATTCTCGTTGTTATCTGGTTGAGGTTGGCCAAGTCTGGTGGAGGAAAGAGAGAGAGAGAGAGAGAGAGGGTGAGAAACTTTAGTAATGAATGTCTGTCGTGAAAAAAAAAAAGAATAAGCATAAAGATACAAGGGCAAGAATTTTCGTACCGAAATTAAAGTTTATATGGTTTTTGAACACCTGCAGATTGGAGGTTTAAGGTTTATCCGGCTATGGTGTCGGTGATGACGCTAACAAGTCTCTGTAGGTCAGGAACACTAACCTCTCTCTCTAGCAATTACTCCACAGAGAATATTTTTCTCTGTGCAAAACAAGAGAAGCATATCCAAAAGAATGTGGGGAGTGTGTCTGTTATTATCAGGAGGGGTTGTATTCACTAACGCTACATTCTGTGACATTTCCAAACCCAAGTGGATGATGGCTGTGTCTTGTCATTCAGATGTACATAGAAATTTATAGAATATAAGCCTTATTAGAAAGAGCTTTTATTAGAAAGAGCTTTTGCAATGACACTAACATCAGTTTAGGAATGAATGAATTTCGTAGATCCTTTCACAAATCAAAGAGAACTGTCAGCAAGTGCCACTTTATGACCTGACTCCCTTGCCATAGGCGGTTTACGTTTGTCAACTGACATTTCGCATGACGAGGTCATGCGCATTACTTGTGAAACACAGTCAGTGAAACCTCCATGCACTCATCAGGCCTGTATCCCTGAGGAAGTGAATGCTTACAACTAAAGTACTCAGTCGGATATTCGCGTTTCATTTTTCATGTGGCTACCAGCACACAGAGACACACACACACATTTATACATATATATATACTTACCCTCCAGTGCTGGCCCAGTTCGTATAGGTGATATAAGCACCTGTGGGGAACCACTGCCATCTTTTAGTGAACTGGCGGGTGCCGCTCGTCCAAATGTATGGCAACTCGTCTGTTGGGAGGAAAAAAAATTGGTAATTCAGCGTGAAGTGAAGACTGGCTGATGGAATATAAGCTCAAGTGACACACTCACACACTCTCTCTCTCTCTCTCTCTGATGGAGAGATATTTTTCTCTCTTGATGGCGAGATATTTTTCTTCTTATATCCATCCGTGCACAACAGGACTATGGAAGGCGCAATTACAGTCTGCGTGCACATCAGAATGAAAAGATAACGTTCGCGAATCACTGTCTACTTCGGTAGGAAATTCACTACGATGCTATTTAAAGAGCTGCTAGAGGTGGTATGCAAATGTGGTCAAAGAGGCACAAGGAATATGAAACGGTTACGGTGATCGCTCTGCTTGTCCACGTCTAATCAAGATTACGTGGGGCCGTTTAGCTCCGGCTCTATGAAGAGTATAGATGATCATAATTTTTCTCAAAACCAATGTATATTCAGTGCTTGCTTCCACATACCACCTGCTATTCGTTTATGGCAGATAAAAAGGCAAAAATGGATAAAAGACATTTAAGGGTTTCTCGTTCTTAAAAAGGGCATTTCTATAAAAGTTTTTGGAATTAAATGTTTCAAAATGTTCCACGAGAGAAGATGATCGTATCGTACATATCAGTTATCTCTGGAGAAATATGTGTAAGCTGTATGCAGAACAGAGAGATTTCACAATAGCAATCCACAGACATTGAGACTCAACTGTATCGTCTCTATACTTACGGAATCTGATGATTTCTGTGATGAATTTGTCCTCTCCGGCAGACTCAATGCTCACAGCTCTCCAGTTGCCTCCGAGTCCACCGCAGTAATCGATGGCTTCTGACCAGGTATACTTCTTTCCTCCATCATAGCACCAGGAGAAGTGGTAAGCGCTCCGGCCATGATTTTGATGCACCTACAAATGGCAGAATAGTAGTTAGTAAGTAATATCAAGAACAGAAAGTACCTAACAGGTTTGACAGATTACTGTGGCTCATATATATACATACATATATAAGCGTTAACATAATGAAAAGAAGTAATGTATGATGCCATTATAAAAGATACATCACTTATGATCTACAGGTACTATGATCTACAGAACATTGCTAAAGTAAAGGCTACACGATACCCGAGAACAAAAAAAAAAAAAAGGGAACAAACTTACCACATTATCCGATCGGTAATTGCATTCTTCAGTGTTGAGGTTTGGTCGACTTGCTAGTATTTGTCCCAGAGTTTGACCTGATGAAGTTGCTGGTCGTCCTCCACCTCCTCCTCCTCCTACTGGCTGACGAGTATCGGTTGGGAAGACAATCTGGCCATCGTAGCGGCGGCCACTCGGGTACTGGCACGCCACAGCGGCCACTAGCGTGAGTAGGATCGCAGTCTTCATCTGGCGAAGAGAGAAGAAAAACCACGTCAGATTTCGTAGTCAAAGAGCTCGCTGTGTTATCAGTATGCAGGTCCTTGATAACGACTTTATGATGTGGTTGACTGTAGAGCAAATGCTCGAAGTCTCAAATCTTTCTAGGACACGTCTATCGTCCTAGGTTCTCTTCGTCAGCTGAAGAGAGAGAGACACACACAAAGTAGTCGATACGCACGAAATGATTTCCAGTCTGAAGAAATCTAACCTGGGAATGATGACGTACTGGATACAGCGCAGAAAGAGACTGGCGAGATTAAAATGTAGGGGGACGAGAACTGAAACTGGCGAGAATAAAGTGTAGGGAGACGAGAACTGAAGGCAGCAACAAACACAACAGACGTGAACGTTGCTTTTAATGCAACGGAAATCAGAAATTGAGCGGAATAAGAAAGATGAAGAAAAAAAAAGTGGACGTGGTTGCGAATGGAAACCATGGAAGGGGAAGTGAATCACAGGGTGGGCGAGGGAGCGAAGGTTCTGGGAGCACTGAAGAATGTGTAGAAAGAGAGGTCGTTGTCTGGGAGGGCAAAAATAGGTATGTTTGACAAATACCAAATGAGACTAATTATCATCTCTATTGTTATGCATCACAAATACTTTGTCTTTCTGGACATGCTCAGATGTGCAAATATGTAAACTCTAGCTAACCTGTTCTTCTAATTGGGACAATTCATCCACGAGCTGATATCTGTTAAGTATATGGAGGAGACTTTTTCACTCTTATGCACTCAGGGTAAAACGTTTTCCCTCAGAGAGACTCTGTGACCGAGTTGAAGACTCACACGAGTAATGAGTCGACGGAAAGTAGGACGTTCCCATATGAAATGAGTCTAGCAAGTATCATCCACCGTGTATTTCACTACTCACAAAACGTCTGAGTAACCGCAGTTAGATCGTTAGATATTTTTCCACAGGCTCACTCCAGCAAAGCGATAAACTGGAAAGAATGCAGATTTACTTGGGAATATGCAAAAGGGATTAAAGTGGAATGCAAACAGCGAGCAGATCCCTTTCGAGGCTATGTGTGTGCTAGCGGAAGACATTGGAAACACACCGAATAGTGTGGTAAAAGTTAGGAGGCCCAAATAACGCCAGTCGGGTACTTGAAAAAGTCAAATACAAAACCCGACTCGACGAACAACATACTTGAAGCCTTGAACAGTACAGCTTCCCTGATAGGTATTGCCTAAAAGTTTACAAATGTACCCCTACTATACCATCTCTTACATCTGTACATCACGAGCACAAAGCACACAGGCCGAGAGACCAAAGCAAACTCCACTTACCGTCACCGTGGCTTGGGAGGATGTGGTGGAGGCGAGCAACACACGCCCCCTTATATACATGCCTCCTGTATCCAGTCCAGCCCAGGACACCGCCTCCCGCCCCGGGCCTCTCGAGCGAGCTGGGTATTTCCTCCCCATTATAACTCTGGGGACGTTGGGGGTAGACAAGATGTGGGGGAGGGTATTTTCCCGGCTCAGGGCTTCTCTGTCTCCCACCTTATGAAGAACACGTTTCTGTGTTAGGATGGAGATCTGTTTCCTCTCGAGTAGAATGATTGTAGATATGGATAATGAATTCTTTGGATTCACTGTCCATTTTTCATGCCTTGTATGGACGTAACTTGTGCACGGTGGTAGATAGTTATCTTATCTATATCATGATCACCACGGGAAAAATGTTTATGAAAGAACTACGGTGTTGTCACTCAGGATCTTTGTAAAGGCTCCTGCAGCCCGTGGCAGCGCTACTTCCAGTAAGAGGGACGTGGAGACTCCTGTGAAGTGAGAAGTTCTTTGGCGAGACTGTACTCCCATCGATACAGCCTCGATAAAGGTTGCTTTGCACTTGCAGTGGAACCTTGAGCAGGTTAAGTCCAGGAACACCAGGTGATAGATATCGCCTGGATAGAGGGATCTGTAGAATCATTCCACCAGCCAATACCTGAAACAGAATGGCTACTTTAGTCAGACACATTTGCCTCAGAATGGGCAATAGAGAGTCAATAACAAATGTATATTACACACGTTGAGGAAATACTTTTCACAAATCATACCGATGGCTTTCCGTCTCCCACAGCTCATACGGAAATCGTACAGTTGATAGTAAAAAGTGAAGCAGGTTTACTATGTGTTTTACTGATATATCGTGTTTTTTAAAATGTCGTCTAGATGACAGAAAACAATTACCTTACAGTTGTTAAGAGACTTGCCAGCACTGAACAGCTCACACTCTCAAAACAAGTGCATGACAACAAAGAAAACTCCAAAAGAAATATATACCAGTGACAAAAAAATCTTATATTTCGAAAATCTTTTTCCACGTTCCTGTTGTGTGTGTGTGTGTGTGTGTGTGTGCGTGTGTGTGTGTGAGTGAAGAGAACAAGTTCTGGGAAGAAGTGGTACTTCCCCTCCCAGTATTACCTTGACAAACAGCTGTGTCGGTTGTGATCCTGCTGGCCTCTAAGACGTGTCTCACCTCGCTGGAAAAAAAAAAAAGGAAAAAAAAAAAGTATCTTGCCCCATAACACTACTGGTGTTTGGTGGCCGAGTTAAGTGTCTGTTTGTGGGAATAGGTTTATCATTTATGCTCCCGTTGGAAATGCATCTTTCATTATGCATTTGTGGGATCCGCTTTCGAAAACCTGTTGTCGAATATCTACTTTTGGTGGCTACTGCTTTTGCTAGGTCAGAGCGTTATTGTTTTGCGCTGAAGCCCCTGGATGTGTTGTGGAGAATGAATAATAGTCGAGATGTAAGTATATAACACACACCCCCCCTCCCCCCTCCTGGTCTATTTCATCGGCTTTTAAAGCCGAAACATGTTCTTCTCAGGGATGATCCATCCACATTCCATCTCATCATTTTGGAGGCCTGGAAGGAAGTGATAGCTTCCTCGGCCTGGCTACTGCTATCATGTAGAATCTTCCTCGAGTATGGATATTCCTCAGACTCCTCGTGTAACCCGACGAAGCGGTTAGTTGCCTCCTCTCTCGTCCATATCTCATAAGTACACACAAACACACGCACATACACACACACACACACACACACACACACATATATATATACACACACAATCATGCTGACTCATTCTTGTGTGTGTGTGTATGTTAAATACAAAAGACTAAAATCATCGTAACTGCATGAGGTTAGGAGACGGGGTAATACGGGTGTAAAACTCTCTACCAGTAATATACAAATAGTAATCCCACACACACACA
>JAUUDW010645113.1:0-10805 GCA_032361385.1 Panulirus guttatus | reverse complement strand
GATAGAAAAGTACAGGTGTTTGTAAACAGGAATCTTAAAAGAGGAAAGGTTATAGTTAGACTGAAAGACAAAAGGAGGAAGCGAGTTTCACAGCTTCATTGTATTAGGAAAGGAGGCATCATAACGGCTCATCCCCGTGTGGCTGGTCTCCACTCAGAAACTATGGGAAAAAATTCAGCCAATCGCGTGCCACGGATCCAGATTTTAGGGGATGGACCTTACTCAGCCAGCCCACGAGAGTAGTGGGCGAAATGACACCTGTACAGCAGAGGATCAATGTTACGGTAGACGGAAAGGGATGTTGAAGAGAGACAAGATGAGAGCAATAAAGGATGGCGACTTTTAACTCCCACTTGGCTAAAAGACAGAGAGAAGAAAAGCCACACTATATTGTATTGGAGTACTCCATAAAGAGGTGAATAAGACCTCTGTATATACTTATTAGCTGCTCTAAAGAAAAGTAACTGCAGCACCTACACATCACCTTAAACTTTTGGGAAGCACATGTGATATTCACAATCTGGGGCCTCCAGGATAAAGTGAAGGAGAACGTTGTGCCCAGCATGTTAATGATATTGCGGGACTTAAATGTAGTGTTCTGAAATTTCATAGTAAGGAACGAGTCAGATTTGCAATTAGAAACAACATGAGAATTACGTTTGGCACTGTTTAGCTACACAAGGTTACTGTATCGTTAATAGGAGATGCTGCACAGAGCAAGGTTAAGAGAAGAAAATTTTCTAGTATTAAAAAAAATAAACGATTGGCAAATGAATCAGGAATGCAGAGTGACATTGTCGACATATGAGTAAATAGAGTCGGAGGCTGAGGAAAGAGGAGCCCTTATGGAGAAAAGCGTTAGTGATAGAACAGAACCCTGAGGATTGAGGGAAGATGATAGCTCAAGAATTGTTAGAGTGGATGGCTTTGATTCCACTCTGGCTAAGATAGAAGTAGAAGTTCCTCAATCAGTAACAACAGCAGTGGAATGACTGGAAAGGAAACTGTGAACTAGCGAAGGGAAAGACAGAAGAGAAAAAATTATTGTGTCACACCTCGTCAAATGCTTGAGTGTGTCGAGGACCGCAGCCAAAAGTTCGCCTAAATTCCCAAAAGGTGGAGGACCGGAGGTGAGTCACACAGGAAAGGTCGACCGCCAGTAGACCTTGCATCAGGAAAGCCTTTCTGATGATCTGAAGAAAATTGATAGGATTCTCCCTAAGAAGGTGAGAGCCAGGGAAAGCTTCAACAGCTTTGGAGATTGTAAAAGTATTCAAGATTATCTGCCACATTAGCAGCTAAGGACACTATCAGCATATTTTCTTATTTAAAATAAAACGAAATGATCAGCTAATTATTGATCAATATTTTCATTTATGATAATATAAAACAACTCAAATACGCTTTATCTTGTTTAGTGTATTGGTTTCCCTGGGGAGACCAAACAGACTGGATATATCATAGTTGTCTCCCAGTATACTCTTGAGGTGCTGAAGACTTTTTCCTGATGCTTCGAAGGCCGCACATATTTCCTCTGCGCATGTCTGTGGCACCTGACAATATTCACAGCGTGAAGGTTGGTCTCCTTTGAATTTATCTTGTGCGTCCGATCCTCAGCCTTGCTAAAACTATTTCTTTCTGTTGGATAGAGTAAACATTCGTCAGCGAGCTGCCAATGTCTTCATTAATCTCGCACAGTCTGTTGTTTCTGGTCTATCCATTCGAGCTTCCAATTATTGCACAGGCAATTTTTTTCACCTTGGGCTTCATATTCCTGTCATGGAGGGGAAAGCGAGCGTCAAAGCATTGCGTTGCAGCCACCTTCGCCTTCTCGTTCATCCCCGTGAATGCCCTAATGAGACACTGACTTTTGTCATGCGGCAAGCAATGCAAGCCAATCTTGGACTTCTCTCACCATCGGGTGTGATGAGTTTAGTTTGTGGACTGCCTGTAGTGCACTGTGAGAATCAGAATGTATGACGGTGTTGTGACTCTTCACCTCTCTAGTCATCTTAACTGCCGATGATGTGGTGCAGAACTCAACAGTGAAAACAAAAGCCTCACGAGATAGGCTGCCACCACGATCTTCCCATTGCTCGGCGCCGCGAAGCCCACGCCATCAGTAAATATTTCCATTGAATCTCGTGCTTTCAAGTGTGCTGCAGGAATCTCTTTTGGCTTCATCTTCACTGCTTTTCCTCTTCCCCATTGCAACCAAATCTTTGGAATGTGGCTATACTGGACTGGTTACATGGTGGGATTTGGGCACTCTATTCGAGATTATCTGCCACGTTAGCAGCTAGCGACATTAGAGGCAGAGAATCAAACGGAAATCTGTTAAAGACTCTCTCGTTCTCCCACCAGAGGACTGCCCATTCGACCAAAGGTCGATCATCGCCCTTAAGTTGGAGATTCAGGATTTCCTGGTAACCTGGTGTAGTGAATCAGGTTCATTGTACTGATGAAATCATGGTGGTGGTTGTCAGCTCTCTGGATAGAAGGATTGCACCGCGGAAGATCGAAAAACCTTCAGCGCAGATCCTTAAAGCTTCGTTGTAGACGTGATCCAACATCTTGAGAACTGTGGGTGATGCCGACGACTATGCCTCACATCCATGGTATAGCCGCAGTAGCTTGTGCGTCCTGCCTCCATTGACATATATGAAAGCATCTGCAGGATTCCGAGCGCTTCCTTAACATAGGCCTTCGTTTGTTTGATGCGAGACACCAACGTCAGTCTTGGGTCCAGTATTAAACCCAAAAGCTTCATCTTAACGACGAATTACAGTGTGTCCATCCTACAGGAGAAGGTTGGCTGCAAGTTCCCCCTCGAGTGTTGTAGTGCATAGCCACGTTATTACTTGGAGAGAACTTGTAAACGTGGTGTGTGGTACGCTGAGACACCTAATCCACCGAAGTCTGTAGACGTTCTTGAATGCGCTCTAAACTTCCCGCTGAGCAATATAGCGTGAAATGATCCACGTGAGAACAGTACGAGACGTTCTTTGGCACAACCTTAACGATCATCGTTGACAGCAAGTGCACAGTGTCACGCTGAGGACGCTTCTCTGTGGGTATCCCTTCTAGCTGGTTTTCTTGGTTTGAGAAGTTGCTCTCCACCCAAACCCTGAGCTTCCTGCTTGGTAAGAAGTCCTTGGGGGATTTAGGTAGTTCCTCCCCCCTCCCCCTTTACCCCCACCTGCAAACCTATAGAATGGAGGCTTTTTTATAATTCTATCTTTCTACGTTGTGCCGTAGGCTTTATGCAAATAAGAGTGAAGGAATTTCTGATGGCAGTGTCTGGTATAACAAGGGCGTCTACTGCAGATCACTGTTTGCTGGATCCAAACTGGACTGCAGTAAGCTTTCTTTCATTTTCCATAACCAAAATTTTCTCATTAGTTTACGGACTTGTGAGAGATATTTGTCTGTAGGTCTGCAACAGTGCAACATCCTTGCCAGGTGTAGGAATTGGGATGATGATTCCTTTCGTCTTTGTTGTAGGTGTTGATTCCTTCCGGAAAATCTTGTGATACAGAGACAATAGGGTACCCGGGGAGCATTCCGGTAAATACAATATAATTTGATACAGAATATCGTCACTCCTGGAGCAATCTTTTGGCAAAGGCTTGGAGCAGAATCCATATCCCTCATTCATTCTACTTCGTTTGGGGTCGAAAATATGACACAATAAGACAACTCGCAAGAGATTCCAGCCATGAAATTCTAAAGGGTATTTGCAACATCGTCGTTTGTGGTCAGTGATCCATTTGTCTTTAATGCAGGACAGGAAACTGTCGCTGACTTACCTGCCATCTTGCGAGCCTCGTCCCATAACTGTGATCAAGGTGATTTGATTTATGGAGGACACGTACTACACTCATGCAGTGCGACTGGCTTCCCTGAACACCCCCTCTGCCTTGACACGGGTCCTTTAGTAAAGAACTTAGGTTGCATCGCTAGGTCGTCGTTTTAACTGCTTTTTAATGGAGCTTTTCTTGCTCCGACAGCCTCTTGGCAGTTATTCTAACTCTCAGGAAACAGGAGGTTGAGTTGTCTTACTGTCTTTCTGTTCGATCTTGCTGCATGTTGTCATCTGGCTCTCAGGTGCCTGACGGCTTCTTAGAGAGAATGAAATCTCTCGTCAGAGTCTTGCATCGCTGCAAGACGTTCGAACGAAGTCCAACCATCACGGTCCAGTTGCAGTAGTTGTACCCCACTTGCTGGGATTCCTTCCACCTTGTTCACTTGAATCGGAAAATGATCGTTTTCTTGTTACTTTTCCATGACTTGTCACGTGAAATCCATGTCAATGTCTGCTGAACGGATGACCAAATCAGTTTTGGAATAGGTTTAAGTCTGAATACGGAAATGTTTTGGAGACTCGGGAATGAGTACAGCTGCCTCCGTTCTCAGGAATAATGATTCCAAGGCTCTTCTTCTGGCAATGGGCATATTATTCCCCCAGAAAATCCTCACTGCCTTAACCTGCAGCGCCGACTGCAGGAGAACGGCCTAGTGGGGAATGTCCTGACGCATCATCACTGCAGCTCCTCCATGACGTCCGTTATCATAGGTCCCGTAGTGGAGTTGGTATCCTCTTAGGGAGAGTTTATCACCTGCCCAAATTCACGACCTCTTAAGAACATATACAAATTTGGGCTAACTGAAGGGATTAGAAGCATTTATTCCCATTTACCTTAATTTCCCGACCAGATTCATCTCGTCAAGGAATTCACTTTCTTTTGGCTGTTGAGGTAGTATCCTACCTTGGGGCTTTACCTCACTTTTTTGGTGGCGATACTGAGGAAGAACTCTCTCATTTTCCTTTTGTGGAGTCCACCAGACGCCACTCTGGGCTGTAGATGATGGTGGTTTACATCTTCCTCTCCAACCACAATGGATGTGGTGAATGGAATGGAGTAAGTGGAAGCGTTTCTTTCATCTGCCCTCATTAGGGAGTGAGCAGGTTCTCCTTAGTGGAGTCTCCTGTGAAATCTCTTTCGGTGATGGTGATCTGCTCTGAATTTTTTGGAACTGCGTTTGGGTAATCAGTGTCTGATTTTCCATTGTAGTGAGCGCCTGAGGCTGTGTGCGACTGCATCTTGCCACTCGTCGAAGAAGTTCCGAATCCCTGTAGTCTGCTGTGGGAATTTGACCACCATTGTCCCCTTGGCCTAGATCTGATGTTTGCTCTTGTGTTTTGTGCATCTGTTTTAGGCGTTTGAGAAGGGGGGTGGGTCGGTTTGTGCTTAGGTGTTTACCCTATAAGCGTCGGCTGTGGCTACAGAGTCCATATTACTTGTCCTTGAGTGCTCTGTGATGTTGCTGTAATTTTCGGCGTCTAATTGCTGGTGATTTGTTATGAAGGCTTCTCTCTCACAGTTTGTGCAAGGCTTTGGTTGGTGTTCTTATCATACCTCTGGTATACCACTATTTTTTTTCGCCTCGCTAAACGATAGCTTTTCTTTAGTCTTAATTGTACATAACTGTTTCTTCCTTCATCTTACGTAGTTTTCTCATCTTTTTCCTAAAGCTAGATGATTGTCTTTGCAGTTGGCACATATGACTTTTGAGAACCCGTGAACATCGCCCTGGGTCTCAGCACGAGTGATGCGTATCTCTCTTGAAGAGATATTTCCTATATGTCCCATAACTGTGGCAATTACAGAAACACTTGGAGATGGCATAGACTAGCGGACGTCCACTGCATACCATGCCACAATGATCACATCAGGAATTTCTTCCTTGACTAACGTCACAGAGAATGATAATGAGCCGGCATCAGAGAATCGCCCTTTCACTTATTCAATGCACTTTTGTCATTCCTTGACTGGCCAGTTCATTGTATAACGTCTTTTCTGAGTAAGTAAAGAGCTTTCGCTTTAAAGATACTCTTTTCATGCAATTCAGGTAGCGATTGACAGACACTTCAGTACCTACCTCGAAAGGCTGCTTTGACCTTAACAGTTTCATAGCTTGGTAAAGAGCTCCTGCCCGTAAAGTACCAACATCTCTCTTTTTGGAGGGCTTTGTGAATGTGTGGTGCAGGAGGAGGAACGTTAGAAGCGGTAAGGAGTTTTCATCAAGAGAGTAATGCGTGTGTGCGAGTACGAAGAGAGAAAGGTGAGTGTTTCCAGAAGATGGGTCTACACCAGGGGTGTGAGATGTCACCATGGCTGTATAATCCCTTTATAAATGGGGTGGTGAATGACGTGAATGCGAGTCTTGGAGAAAGGAGCATGTTTTCAGTTTCCTGTGGGTAAGGGGCCAAGTAGATAATTCAGTTGTTGTTTGCTGATGATACGGCGTTTGAGGCATATACGAGCGGGAAACATGCACAAGCTGTTGTCTGACACTGGGAGAGTGTGTGAAAGGACAAAGTTGAGAGAAATGAGAATATTATTAAGGTTATCAGGTTTAGCAGTGAAAAAGACATTATTTGGAGTTTTATTTTGAATAGAGAGACTTGGAGAAAGTATAGAGGTTTAGATATCTGGGAGTGGATATGGCGGCTAATGGAACCATGGGAGCTGAAGTGAGCCAAAAGGAGGTTGATCGGGAAAAAGACTTGGGCACATTGAAGAAAATGTGGAAAGATATCATTGTGTTTAAAGACAAAAATGGTCATGTTTGATGGTACTGAAGTACCGCCGGTTCTGTATGGATGAGAGGGGTGGGCTATAGACAAGAATGAAAAGAGGAAGAATATGTTGGTAATGAAACGGATAAGGACAGCATGTGGTGTGAGGAGGCTTGATCGAACGATGATTGATTCAGTAAAAGAGGAGTGTGGTAGTATGAGAAGTAAGTATAAGGGAGATGAAGACGGTGTGCTGAAATGGTTTGGACATTCGAAGAGGATGAGTGAGGAAAGGATTTGTTATACATGAGACAACGTGCCATTAATGTGCTGAACCAAGGCATATGTAGCGGTCACGGAAAAATGCAGAAAAGCCTGCAGAGCCTGGATGTAGATTAGGGATTGTGGTTTTGGTGCATTATACAGAACAGCTAGAGAGTGGATGTGATTGAATGAGGCCATTTCTTCGTCTAATCCAGGTGGCATCTCGCGAATCCTAATGAGAGGTTAGTGTTTTGGGGGCAGGTGAGTGAATGTATCAGCAGTTTTGACGCAAAAGACCGGGTATTAGTGATGGGTGATGCAAATGCAAAGATGCGTAATGTGGCAGTCGAGGGGAAAACTGTGGATGTATGAGGTATTCAGTAAGGTTGAATGGAAATGGTGAACCGCTTTTGGAGTTGTGTGTTGAAAAACGACTGGTGATTAGAAGATTTCTCTCCTCATTCACGTGCTGAAATCCTCTCTGTAGGGGTATTCAATGTAAACCACAGGGACTGGTTAGGCTCTAACCAGGACGATCCTGGTGACCTAAGGCCTTTTTCTTTTCTCCTTAACAATCTGGAACAATTAATTAAACAACCTACGCGAGTTACTGACCGTCACGACCACCCTTCTAACTCACTTAACCTCTTTTTTATCCCTAATCCCTCCCGTTACATTTGTTCTCCCTTACGGTTGTCTGTCCTCAATCTTATTTCAGTAATTTCTAACTGAACATGACAATCCGCCATTCCCTCCCCGAAACGCCAACTTTGGCACTTTAAGAGACCTCATTAGTTATCCCTCCAGAGTTTTTTTTATTGACTTTCCTTGGGACGGGTACTGCTTCTCTGGTCAGGATGCCTCGTGCTGTACTGTGTGCATAGTAGTGTTTTTTCTTTCATTTGAATGGACACCTACAGTCAATCTTATTCTGAATCCGTTTATCCTCAACTGTGGTTATATCGCTACTGCTCTGATGCCTGTCGCATCAGGGTCGGTGTTTATCGAACTATGGAACCTTCCCTTCACTAGAAACCCCCTTCATTGCTGCCGGAAATCATGGCATAATTGTTCTTTGAAGACCCCAACACTCTTTCATAAAAGAAAGTGTTTTCACTTGACTACTTTTACTGACAAATCTCTTTGGTCCTTAACCAAAAGCATCTCCAACAACTTCTGGAACTCAACTTTAACCCATTTTCTCCTACTTTATCATCTACCTTATTTTCCTCTTATACAATTTTGGATGATTCAGATTCTACTTCTCTACTTCCAGCCTCATCTCCTACTTCTGAACCTATGACATATCCTATATTCTCACCTCGCAGGGTCTTCCAGGTACTCTCCCTTGTCCAGGTGGACAATGCATACGGCTCAGAAGGCATACCTCCTCGTGTTCTAAGGGAGTGTGCCTCTGAGCTAACACCAATCCTTGCTCGCCTACTTCACCTTTATCTAAAAACTCAAACTTCCCCTTCCACCTGGAAACGCGCTTTGGTGCAACTCACCCCTAAGAATGGACACTGCTCTAACCCTTCAGTGTGCTCACCTCTGCTATATCCAAAGTCTTTAAAACTCTTCTAACCTCTCACTTTCTCAGTCACATAGAATAACAGTCCCTTCTTTCAAATCGCTAGTTTGGATTTCACAGTGCTAGGTCCAGTGGTGATCTCTCCTATGTGACTCACCTCTGGTCTTCCTTTCTCAAGGAGTTTGTCGTAGCCCTTGACATTTCCAGAGCACATGACAGGGTATGACATAAGTCTTTGCTTTTTAAACTCCCTTACTTTGGTTTCTTTGCTTCTCTTTGTTCTCGAATGCATAGATTCCTCGCACACCGTTCCATCGTGGTACTTACTTATCGATGGAGCGACTTCCCCCTTCTATCCTATCAATAGTGGCGTTCCACAGGGTTCCGTCCTATCACCTACTCTATTTCTTCCCTCAGTAAATGATCTGCTCTCTTCTACTTCTTACCTTATTCACTCTTATGCTTATGATTCCACTCTGTATACTTCAACTCACTTTTTCTCTCCTCCTTCCTTTGATACTCGTTCATATTTCCTCCCTCAGTTTGGACCTGTGTTGTATTTCTGACTGGGGAAGCCTTGATCTTGCAAAATTTAGGGGTACTAAAACGTAATTTCTACCCATATCTCTTTTTTCCCACGGTTCAATTTCAGAACACCACAATTCAGCCCAGTAATAACATAACCCTGTTAGGCATAACCATACCCTCCAGTGTGTCGTGGAAACCTCACATTATGAATACTGCTGGGTCGACTCATCTTCCACCTCTCCATTTACTGGAGTGGAGTCAAAAGCCTTCTGTCTTATCAATTTTCCTGGCATTACCTCTCTTTAACCTTCCTTTCCTGTACGCCGCAATGTTGCCGGTCTCTCCATGCTGTATTATTTGTTATTTTTCTCATGAACTGTCTCCATGTGTCCCCGGCTCCAAAGTTTGGACCTGTGTCGCGCGTTTGGCTGCCGCCTCCCACAACTTCTGTATGGAGACTGGCCCCTCGAGGACTGGCTGTTATGATGCGTCCTTCTCCCGTCGAACAGCTAAGCAGTGGAATTCTTTTCTTTCACTTGTCTTATCCCCTTCGTTGTAACATTTCTCCCTTTAGGAACAAGTCTGTAAACACTTGCAGAGCCCTGATTAATTCCTTCGTTCTTTCTCTGAAGTATTCTTCTTTCACCCGAGAAGAAAGTGACTGGGGTATGTTATTTGCCCGTGTCATGTTCGTTACTATCAAAAGAAGAAAAAAAGAAAGTATGGGTGAGGAAAGTGGTGAAAGTGAATTTGGAAAAAAGAGTTATGTGAAGATATTCCAGATGGAATTGTATGTAGAATTGCAGTAAACGAAGCTGAGGGAGGGGGAGAGGAATGGAAAATATTTAGGGAAGCCGTACTGGCAAGTGCTAGGTGAGAGAGGGTAGTTGTGGCGGGATGACGTAGTAAAGTTGTTAGGGAAAGAGAAAAGAGAGGTGTTTGGACAGTGGAGTGCAAATGATTGGGAGATGCATAAGAAAAAGTGGCAGGAGTTCAAGAGGAAGGTGCAAAGGTTGAAAAAGAGAGCAAATGAAAGTTAGGATGAGAGAGTGTTATTAAAGTTTAGGGAGAATAAGATGATGTTTTGGAAGGGGTAGTGAGCGAAGTGAGAGAATCAGGGAGAGTGGTTCGGTGAAAAGAGGAGAGATGGTGAAAGCCTAGCCGAAGATGAAAGCCGGAAGTGGATGGTATTGCAGTTAAATTCAGTAAGAAAGGGGGTTGACTGTGTTGTTCATTGGTTGGTAAGGATATTCACTGTATATATGGATCATGATGAAGTGCCTGTTATTGGCGGAATGCATGTATAACGCCACTGTATGAAAGCAAAGAGAAAAAGGGTGAGTGTTCAAACTACAGAGGCATAAGTTGGTTGAGTATACCTGGAAAATTGTATGGTAGGGTATTAATTGACTGGGTGAAGGCATGTACAGTGCATCAGACCTGGGAGGAACAATGTGGTTTCAGAAGTGGTAGAGAGTGTGTGGATCAGGTGTTCGCTTTGAAAAATGTGTCTGAGAAATACTTAGAAAAACAATGGATTTGTATGTGGCATTCATGGATCTGGAAAAGCCATACGACAGTGTTGACAGACATGCTTTGTGGAAGGTATTAAGAATATATGGTATGAGAGGCAAGCTGCTGGAGTCAGTAAGAAGTTTTTATCAAGGGTACAAGGCATGTGTAAGAACAGGAGGAGAGGAGAGTGATTGCTTCCCTTTGACGTTTGGTCTGTGGCAAGGGAGTGTGATGTCACCATGGTTGTTTAATCTTGTTATGAATTGTGTGGTTAGGGAGGTAAATGCAAGAGTTTTGGAGAGAGGGGCGAGTATGCAGTTTGTTGGGGACGAGAGTGTCTGGAAAGTGAGTAATTTGTTGCTTGCCGGTGATACATCACTGGTG
>JAUUDW010645101.1:0-18261 GCA_032361385.1 Panulirus guttatus | reverse complement strand
CCAACCCCCTCGGCTCAGTGCTGAGGTCCCTCACCACCGGCGGGCCGCCCTAAGGCATAGGGCCCGCGTTAGCGAGGTAGCACCAGGAACAGACGAAGAAAGGCCACATCCATTCCCTAGCTGTCAAGCGTAATGCACCGAAACCACAGCCCCCTATCCACATCCAGGCCCCAAAGAGCCTTTCCTCTGTGCTTTATTGGTTTGTATGGAGTAGTCCTTTACTCACCTTTCTGCCCATAGCACAACAAATGATACATTCACATACTTTCAGTACGCCTAAGAAGACGTGCACTACCGACACGAACACCAGTACACCACGATAGTTTTTTCACAAGCAACACTTATTAAAGTACAGCAGAGGGAAAAAGTTCAGGCCAGGAGCTGCACCTCTTTCTCACCTGAGAGCAACACTGGCGACTGTTATACTCACACACTGATACTAGACACCTACCTCACTCGGGGTCCACCAGTCGGGCGGCCGTCTGCTCCTCCACGCTTTCACCAGTTTACCCAGTAACTGTTAACTTTCACGGCCTACTGGCGAACCTTGATGAGGCAGGAGTCTAATTCATCTCTATCGCAGGAGAAATCCAGCACCGTCACGGGAGAGATCCACTTCGTTAATTGAAGTAAAAGCAGAAAAAAAAATAGTGCTTTCACACTCTACCCTTCACCAGTCATAGGTATTGAGTGGTGTTCATTTTGTTTTAGGCATGTTTACTGAAGTTGTTTTATGTGGAATTTATACATAGGATTTGTCTGTTGACGTTAGCAGTAGTTAACTGTTTAACGTGCCTATACCCGCTGAATATGAAGTGGATGATCACAAAATATTTAAAAAATGTAATAATTTAAAGACTTAATTACGGGCCTTAATGACCGCAAAACAATATTTCAACCCTAGATTCGCAATCAGCATAAAAATTAGTCATACTGAATTTTCAAAAAAATCTATTAAGCTCAGAAATATGGCAAAATTACAGGTATCAAATAAATAGTTCAGGGTATTTTTGAGCCCATAAGACTTTCCCGATTTTTTTTTAAATAACTCCATGAAACGCATATTTTCTTAGAATAATTATGGAAAATATCGCATAATGCTTTCCCGAGCCGACAGAGACTCGCTAAATACGAAGAGGATGATCACAAAAAAGCACTTTTGGGGGGTCTGAAGAGAGATTATAGGGTGGGGCACAGGATTAAGTAAGAGGATGCGAAGGAATGTTAGATTCATAAAAGGTAGGGTTTGAAGAGAAACGATAACCATTATGATGACCGAAATAAGTATTTGATCACTATAGATGGGTTTGCAGTGTTTGGTATGAATTTGCTTAGGTAAGTTTTACACGTTATCCACCTCCATTGCCTTTCTCTCTCTTAATCTGTCCTACGTCCCTCTTTCACGTTCTTTCTTACGTCCAGTAATGGCTACACACCTCCCACTAAGTCTCGCTCTCTCTCTGGAGGTTATTCTTCCTCTTTAGAGAATGACTCGCTTTCCAGTCTTAGGCTAACACACTGACATACTAAGTGCAGGTCAGGTGGCACCTGGCATTATGGTGACCGCTATAACAGACCTCGCTTTTATCCTTGTACATCACCAAAACGTGGAATAAATCTGTCGCCACACCTGACCTTCTTTAATCAGACCTGGTTTAAAAGATGCCCTGGTCTAAGTTATTTGCACCGATTACAGATTTTGTGGATGGGATAATTCCATACATATGAAACAACGTGAGTTTCAGGATGATTTGGCAGAACTGATTCTTGTCACAATATGCTCTTTGGAATTACCTTTTTTTTCTGAATTGTATCGCTGTTCCTCACCTGCAGTTATTACCACAGCTGAGGCTTCGATAATATGGTCACCCACGTGGGCACAGCCAGCTGCACACCCCTCTACATCAACACGACCATGGGCACTCACGCAAACCGAAGAAAAGTCAATATATATTTCTGAAATATAAAAGTTGAAAAAAAAGAAAGATTATTTTGGGATTTTTTTTTTCACATCTAGTTCTCAACTGCGTACCTAAAGATGGTCGTGTCACATTAAACCACAGCGTCTAGTAGGTAAATACACGATATTCTGACAACAAACATATGCATGAGATAATTGTTCAGAAAAGTACAGGTATGAAAAAAGTATATTTTAATACAGATATGAATGAGGTAAGAGTTGTTCCTTACTGTAGCTTACCGCCCAGCAGATGGCAGCAGGGTTACCAAAACAGTGCCTCAACGATACAAAGGTGTGTTCCTTGAGTTTTTAAACTAATATATTAGGCTCTGTTGTGGACGTAATGTACATTTTGATTAATAACATAATGGCAAACAGTTTGGCAAAGCCAAGTCTCAGATAGCAATGTGGCGAGTACAGGGCAAATTGCCATGGGAACCGCATCTGCATGCCGGCGGTAGATACCACGTTGCTTGAAGGCGGCATGGCTTTTGGGGGACATTTTTAAGGGGAAAAATGCGTCTTCTGAACCGTAAATTAACTTACTTGTCTGACAGGTTGACCCTGTGGGTCCCTAGCCCCAATTGTCACCGTCCTGAGTGTATGAGTAGTACCAACGGTACTCAAAATACTTGCCTATACTAACCTTTAGACGTGTCTTTCAACCATGCTCATTGAAATGCTTTGACCGTGTTTGTGAATTCAAATGAATTTTCTTAAAACTAAAAACAACGTTTTGTGGTATAGAGAATGATTTCTGTTATCTTTTCAAATATAGAAGCCTTTCATTGTGTTATATTCCAGTTCTGTCAAGAAAAATGGCCGGGGAAATTCCTTGCATTTTCTTTTTTGTCATTTTTCTGCAGAATATGAATTCGTTTAAAATCTCAGATGTCTCATTTTTCATTGGTCAAGAACACAGAAGCCAGTTTTATAGATGATAAAATATGGTGAAATTGGTATCATTAGACTCCCAACAACGTGTCGAGTTGAAATAAAGTGTGGGACTTTAGATGTAATACCTCAAACTTCATCAGTTGTAAGTTTTTGCAAAGTAGGCATGGCTTTGAAATGGCAGGAAATTTTGGGATGAAAAACTGCAGATCCATAGTTGACTAAATGATGCATTTGTAACACTTTTTGTTGAAATATTGCAAATAATAAATGAACAGTAAATGAACGCCTTCTAATGTCCTCATGCTACATGCAAGGATATTGAAAAAGTGACCATGATGAGGACAGCGGACAAAAAACATTCACTGTGTACTTGTTCAGATTTTATAGAGTTCTGTCAGTTCTTAGGTCAGTCTACAAAACAAAGGAAGCTGTAATAAAACAAGAAAACATGTCAGAGAGTACAGAAAACCTAATTTCCTTTACTTTTTGTGCATTCCAGTGGTTGCCTCCTTGTCTTAATGTTTGAATAGAACTTAATCCAAGTTATGCAGATATGTTGGGAGAGTTCAGATGTCTTCATAAATTTAGGGCTCGGATTAAAGCTTTTGAGATCAGTCACAACGTGTATCTCAATAGATATGTGAACTCATTATGTACATTCTGAACGTTTTTCCTGTACACATATAATGATATCATGAACTTTGTCATAATGTAGTCCTTAAATGTTAAAAGTGCTTATTCTTTGATTTACTTATTTTATAGTATTATAATTCACTTACTTAACTCCACATTTTTCCTGTCCCTTATGATCCTGCCACTAATTAGTTAATTTATATCAAAAGATAGTTTTTATGGGTAGTAAAGCAGAATCCCACACTTGAATCATTCTTTACAGTAGCAATAAAGATTCCAAAAGAGTAAAACTGAAATATCATATCTATAAAAGTTGTGTCTGTTTTCTTGACTTTTACCATATTTGTCATGCTGAATTACTTTCTATGGTCAAAATGTTTTGGAACCAAAAGTCATGTAATGAAGCTTTTTTAATAGTTACATTTTTAATATATTTCATGAGTATTCACTTTCTAATCATTTGCTGTCTGTTCGCCCTAGAAAGTATCATTAGATAATTTAGGTAATCACCTAATCTAAAGGAGCCTTTCATATTTCAATTTTGAAACAAAGAAAATATTGATCTGAAAAGTATCCGTCTTTTTTTGTCATTTTCGGAAATTAAAAATACTTTCAAATCTCTGTATGTCACATTTTTAATTCTGAATAAGGTCATGTGGTCAAAGTGGTAATTTTGGAACAGTTAGGTCTGTCATTAATCTCTGCAATAATTTCATGTTTAATACATTTCATTATTACTGCCAGCTTCCCAACTTTCAGCCCACATGACAGCCCATCAGAAACCACACTCCTCAGACAGACATGAGTCAGACTCTCTTGTTTATACTTTGGACATCACCCATCATTACAAACACTGTTTCAAATTATTCTGAGACCTTCATATCCATAATGCAGCTGACATAAAGAAGACTTTGAGCATTTACTACTTAAACACCCACACATTGCAACACTTACCTGTAGTTCCAACAGGCGTAAGTGACCAACTTCAGTGCCGCCTCATAAGGATAAACGGGACTCTTGGGGCAGGAACTTAAAGTTAGGAAGCATTTCATAATTATTTGTCTGCCCTTGAAATTATTTTATTTGTATAATTTAAGCTTTAGAACTGATCAGTAATTCAGCACTTTTTACCGTAGAAAAATAATGTCTAATACTTAGAAATTTATTTTTCACATTTGATCACTGTTTCCCGTATTAGTGAAAGGTAGTGCTAAGAACAGACGAAGAAAGGCCACATTTACTCATATCCATTCTCTAGCTGTCATATGTAGTGCACTGAAACCACAGCTCCCTATCCACAACTTGGCCCCACCATCCTTTCCTTTCAATGATTTCTCCCTGATGCTTCACATCCCTGGTTCAGTCCATTGACATCACGTTGACTCCAGTACACCACATTGTTCCAATTTACTCAGCCCCTTTCATGCCTTTCAACCTACTGCACGTTCAGGCCCCAATTGCTTAAAATCTTTTTCACTTCATCTTCCATCTCCAATTTGGTCTCCCCATTCTCCTTGTTCCCTCCACTTCTGACACATATTCTCTCTGTCAATCTTTTGTCACTCATTCTCTTCACATACCTGAACCATTTCAGCACACCTTCCTCACCTCTCTCTACCGGACTTATTATGATCACACTTTTCTCTTACCCTTTCATTACTTCCTCGATCAAATCACCTTACACCACTTATTGTCCTCAAACATTTAATTTTCAACAAATCCACCCTCTTCTGCACAGTCTTATATGTAGCCCATACCTTGCATCCATAGAATATTGTTGGGACTATAATACCTTCAAACATACCCTTTTTTGGCCTCCCAGATAATGATCTCTCCTTTCATGCATTCTTCAGCTCCCAGAACCTTTGCCCCTTCACCCACCTTATGACTCACTCCTGCTTCCATAAAGAAATTAAAATGCCATAGTGACATAACACATTCCTGCTGCAGACCAACCTTTACCTGGAACCCCACCCCCACCTACTCACTTTAAACTCTTGATAAGTACTTCTCTGCCTCTGGGTATGAAAAAGTAAAGAAAATAACTGTTTAACCCCACACATTTCTATTTCAGATCTGCAAAAAATCATTCAAATATGTACATGAATGGCAATATCATCACAGGACAGTATTTATATTTCAACAATTTAAAGTCAAAGGAATTGTGTTTTGGTGCATAACACATGAAAGCTGAAGAACAGATGTGAGCAAATGCAACCTTTCCTCATCTATTCTTGGCACTATCTAACTAATGCGGGAAGTAGTAATCAAGTATAATCAAAGTTTTACACTTACTTGTTAATGTTAATATTATAATCCAGTGTGTGTACTGAAGACTCGTAACAGACTGGACCAGAAGACAGAAAGCTGTTAACTGAAATCAGATTATATGAGATAATTTAGTATGATGTCATATAATATGATAATCCTATATTAATCAATGTGTCCATTATGTTACACATACTGTACTAATAACATTAGAAGGGTCAAATTATTAAATACTTGAAATAGTCTTCATCTCTTTCAGCATTGCATTCCCTTAAAGTAGTTTATAATAAAATTAGATGCTGTCAATGATATTATGTGAATCTGAGCCAAAGATTAACTATAAAAGTTATCATCAGAGTTAAAAATTTATTTCATTCCAGGATATACGGCATTTCCCTTGCAACCAGTTCTCAAACATGGTGTGTCAGAAGAATCAGTTCCTGGATTTCATGTGGCTCAACAACAATAATCTGACACTGGGATACATCTGAAAAAGGCAAGAAAAATGGAAATGTATTGTGTCTGTATCTATTACAAGCAATGAATATGATATGTGCATATATAAGTAATATAATATTGGTACACTGTAGAGAACTGGTTAGTAAATATTTAACAAGAAGAAATTTTTATATGTCATTGCTGAATTTTGAAACGACTAATGTTAATGCATTGCCTAAATATATAAGATGTATTTTGTCAGTTCTAACAATGTCCACAACTTCTGAATGTTGCTGCAGGTGTTTTAACTAAATGTAATTGTGAAGATTTATCATCATTACTATACTGCAGAAAATCATATCCCTGAAAACAGCATAACTTTCAAACAGTTAGAGGTGAGTGTTCTGGGAGAAGTTGAGTGTGTGTGTCGGTTCCAGTTCAAGTGATCGGGAATTAGTGATAAGTAATCTATAAGCAAATGTGAACAATGTGGCAGTTTGAGGATATAACTGAGGGGTATGGGGTACCTGATAATGTGAATAAGAATGGTCAACAACTTGTGGAGTCGTGTATTAATAAAGGACTGATAATTAGGAATCAATGGAAAAAATGGAGAAACGGACATAAATATATGTGGGTTAATTGGAAAGATAAGAGGGCATTATTGGCTTCCATACTAACTGATAAGCGTTTAAAAGAGAGACTAGGATGTGAAAGCATTGAGAAGGGCAGATGGTGGGATATTTGATCATTACCTAGTGAAGCTGAGTGAGCTTGTAAAAGAGGTGTGTGAAGAAGTACCAGGAGAAATTGGGTGAAGAATGGTAAGAAGTGAGAGTTAAATAAAGCAAGGGGAATGGGTGAGGAATGGGAGATATCTGGGGAAGCAGAGCTAGCATGTACAAAATAAGTATGTGGCATGCAGAAGATGGGAGATGCACATATGAGAAAGGGTTGTGAGTGATGGAATGACAAAGAAAAGTTGCCAGAGAAAGAGAAAAGAGAGGTGCACAGGCATTACTTATAAGGTAGTGCAAATGACAGGGAAATGTACAAAAAAAAGTGGCAGGAAGTCAAGATGAAGGTGCAAGGGTTCAAAAAGAGAGTAAATAAGAATTTGAGGTAAGGTAGTATCAGTAAACTTCAGAGAGATTAAGATGATGTGGAAGGAGGCTAACAGTGTTCGAGAAGCAAGAAAAGAAAACAAATGGGAAATTCAGTGAAGGGGGCTAATCAGGAAGTGGTAACAGGTTGTGATGAGGTGAGGAGGAGATGGAGAACTGTTGAATGTGTTTGATAATAGGGTGGTTGGGTTGGGGAGGTATTCGAAGTGAGATAGTCATGGAAATTGGTATGGTGAAGAGAAGTATTGAAAGCTGAACCAAATCTGTTGTCTTTTAATGTATATGTATACTTTTACCTACTGCACTTTTACATTATTATTTCAATTTGTATAATATATCAAATTAACTAAAAGTTTTTCATGTGGGAGAAGGGGAGACAGCAGTTGTTACATGCATGGGTATGGAGGATGGAAGGAAGAGGATATAAGTACAAGGGCCTAGAGCAAAAAGGGAGGTAAGAAGGGCAACAATGAAACTGAAGGTAAGAAAGGCACCTGGAGTGGATGGGATTACAGCCGAAATGCTGAAGTATGGAAAAGAGTGATAAGAGTGGATGCACCTGCTATGTATTTCAGTATGGAAACAGAAGGTTGTACCCAAGAATTGGGTGAAAACTATTATTGTTCCTTTATTCAAAAAAGAAAAGGTGATGAGGATGTATGTTGCAATTATAGGGAATAAGTCTGTTAAGTGCACCCGGAAATATGATAGAGAGATGGAAGTGACTGAATGCAGAATAAGTAAGGAGCAAAGGGGTTTTAGGAAAGGGAGGGGATGTGTGGTGAAGATGAATGTGACAAGTACTTTAACAAAAGGTAAGAAGTTCTGTGCAGCTTTTATGGATTTGGAGAAATCGTATTACAGAATCAAGTGGAATGGTTCATGGGATGTGTTAATGATATATGGGGTAGGGGAACATCTGTTGGATAGTGTGAAAGCCTTCTATAGAGGAGCAAATGCATTTGTAAGAGTGGATAGAGTTGAGTGAAAGTTTTGGTTTACATGTGAGTGTGAGGCAGGGCTGTGTTATGTCACCGTGGCTTTTTGGTATATGTATGGATGAAATGATAAGAGAGAGATGAAATTAGAATTGGGGAACGGGGTTGAAGAGGCAGAGTGTGGCAGTGAGGTATGGTGGCTAGTGGCAAGCCTGTTAGAGGATGATATTGTGTTGATAGCTGGTAGTGGAGAGGAGTTGTAGAAGGTTGTGTGTTTTATGATATGCATAAGTGTAGGCAATTGAAGGTAAATGCAAGTAAAAGTAAAGTAATGGTATTTGAGAGGAAAAAGACTGAAAGTATAGATTATGCAGAAGCATTTAGAGTGATAGATTATGCAGAACCATTTAGAGTGAAAAGAAAGAGTACTAAACTTTTTTACATGGGTGGAGAAAGACTGAAGTGTTGAGATGATGTAAGTATTTAGGAGTTTTTTGGGTATGTTAGGTGATATGGAAGGAGAGATAAGGGAGAGAGCAGTACAGGGTAGAAGAGTCATTGGGTCCCTTTGTAGAATAATGAAGGGTAGAGGTGTAAGTATGGAAGGGAAGAGAGGATTAAGGGACAGCATTTACCTCCCAAACCTGACATATACAGTTGAAACGTGGACATGAAATGAGTAAAGAGATCAAGTATCCAGGCTGTGGAAATGAGCTATTTGAGAGAAGCCTGTGGTATGACTAGATGGAATGAAGAAAGAGATGAAGGGATGTATGAGAGATGTGGTATGACAGGGAATGCAAAGGGAATGAATTGTAGAGTGGGTGAAATGTAAAACTTTGAGGTGGTTTGTACGTGTGGAAAGAATGCAAGACTGGGAGTTTACAAGGAGAGATTATGATTGCAGTTTAAGGGGTTGGTGTGAGAGGAAGGCTACCAGTAACATGGGGAAGTAGAGTGAAAGAATATTGGAAGGAGAGAAATGTTGGAAGAATGTGTGGAATAGTGTAAGCAAGGGAGGCATGTAAGGACAGGGATAAGTGGAGACTTTACCCATGGCCACTTCCTTGATGGAAGTTCCCTGTGGGAATGGGCATCAGAGATACAGATAGCATTGATTCAACAGGCTAGGGATATTTCAGATAAACTTAGTTGGAGAATGATTGGGGGCTGGATGCAGTGTAATCATTTTATACATGCAAATGCATGTCTTTTTTTATAATTAACAAGGACACCTTTTTGAAGATTTCCTGGTGTTACCAAGGATCCCCTTTTCAGGGGCTCCTATAGCCCAAGGCTTTGCTACACCCAGTAGCAAGAAGTTCTTTGATGAGACTGTACTCTGTTTCATTAACTAACAGTGGTACAGCTGCACCAAAGGTGAATTATCACTTGCCAAGTAACCTCAAGCATGTAGAGTTTACTAACACAATCAGGATAGTTTGCTGTATTTGAAATTTAAAATGCTTATGTAACTGAAATTTTGTGTTGCACTTTAATACACTGGGCATCAGTTAAAAATTTGTATGAGTAAGACCAGATGCTGTTTGTACTTAATGTGTTCCATGAGAATTGGGGGTGGAGTAAATGATAAGTAAATGTATAATTATATATTTTTAGTATTGTTAGCATGAATTGACTGAGTGATAATGCTATTGATTATGGTTTTCAGAAACTTGCAATGCATTCAGGAATGGACTATGCCATCATGACCGGGGGTGATATTGCACTTCTTGGCAAAGAATCAGTTGGTGCTATTCACAAGGTGAGCCTTTGAGATAAAAATATCTTGATAGAAGAAGACTCTTTAGATGCTTATTTTGCTTTCTCTGCTTTTACTTTCATCATATCTGCCTCTTGCTCCTTTATCCTTTTTGTTGTTTTGAGCACCTATAGTTTGAACATATTAAGGAAATTTTTCCTACATTACAGGTATTTGACTGGGCAGGAACATCCGGCAAAGGACTTGTACTTTTTATTGATGAAGCTGAGGGCTTTCTACGCAAACGTCATGAAAATATTAGTGAAGAGCTGCGAATGGCTATTAGTGCATTCTTGTACCGAACAGGAACTCAGACTGATAAGTAAGATCTTCATAGTGTTATATTAACATGTAAGATCATCATAGTGTTATATTGATATGTATTTATCAGTAAGAAATCAGAGGTGGCTGTAGATGTCAGCACACAGAATTTTTCACCTTATGATCTGGGATTTGTATTTAGTAGGTACTGCAATCAAAAATATTATGTATAGGTGTTGGTGGCCAGATCTTTTACAAAAGATAGTACAAGTGGACCCTGGTTGATTATGGGGTTGCATTCCTGAAAAGTTTGACTAAGTAATATAAACATTTTGCAAACCTATCTCTCCCACAGGCAATCATGTGAAAGCTTTTAACTTTCCTTGGGACCTTAGTCGAGACTATTTTCTGCATTGAATTTCTGTATTAAAAAAAATCACATTGAAATGCAGTGCAGTATAATACATGTACATATATAGATGTTATTTTGTTATAAAGTACAGTGTAAATAACATGAACACCTACCAGATATTTCGTGAATACTGCTCACAGAAGTGGATTGAGGTGGAAAGATGAGTGGCAGAATTAGGTGGACAAATGAGTAGGTTTATCTGTGAATGTAATTGTAGATAAACTTGTAGTTGATGCTGGATACTTGGACTCTTGTGGCTTGTCTTTTTGCCTCAGTTTGATTCTGAAGAATTTATTCAAAGACTATCACTTCATCTTCTTCTGCTGTATACATTTCTTTTTTTTTTTTCTTCTTCTTTTTTTCAAATTTGTTCACTGTTTCCTATATTAGCATGGTAGCATCAGGAATAGGCAAAGAAAAGCCTGCATTCAGTCACATCCATTCTTTCCCTGTCGTATAGTGCTCCGAGACCACAGCTTTCTATACACGAACAGGCCCTACAGATCTTTTGTGGTGTCCCCTGCCTGCTTCATATTCCCTGGTTTAGCCCAGTGACAGTACATTACCCCCTGTATACCATATGGCTCCAATTTACTCTATCCCATGCACACTTTTCACCCTTCTGCATGTTCAGGCAACGTGCACTTAAAACCCTGTTTATTCCATCCTTTCATCCCTTATTCAGTTTCCTTTGTCCCTTCCACTTCTGACACATATATCCTCTTAGTCAGCTTCTCTCACATTCTCTCCATATGTCCAAACTGTTTCAGCACACACTTGTGAGCCCTGTCAACCATACACTTCTTATTATCTGACCCCTTTCTTGCTCCTGTCATTGCTTACTTGATCAACCCTCCTCACATTATGTATTGTCCTGAAACATTTCATTTCCAGTACATTCATCCTCTTCCACATACTTTCATATCTAGTCCATGCCTCATATCCACACAAAACTTTTGGGATTACTGAACCTTCAAACATACCCATCTTTGCCATCCTAGATAATGACGTTTCTTTCCACTCCTTTCTTATTGCTTCCAGGACCTTCGTCCCCACACCCACCCTTTAACTGAACTCAGCTTCCATTGTTGCATTCGTTGTCATGCCATCTCCCAGGTTATTCCCACTCCTGAGTATCTAAACCACTGTACATCCTCCAGGTTTTCAACATTCAGCCTCTCACCCCAACTAACTTGTCTCTTTGTACCAGCAGAACCTAATAACCTTGCATTTATTCATGTTTACTCTAAACTTTCTTCTTTCACTGCATTTCTTAACTTTTGATCCGCACATCCTCTACCACTTCTGAAACCACACTGCTCCTCCCTAATCTGGTGTTCTGTACATGCCTTCACCCTCTCAATCAATACCCTCCCTTATAATTTTCCAGGTATACTCACCATACTTATGCCTCTGTTGTGTGAATGCTCCCCTTTATCCCCTTTGCCTTTATACAGTGGCACTATACATGCATTCCTCCAATTTTCAGACACTTCACCTTAATCCATACACACTACATTTAATATCCTTACCAACCAATCACCAACACAGTCACACCTTTTCTTTATAAATTCAACTGCAGTACCATCCAATCCTGCCGCCTTGCCAAATTTCATCTTCCACAAGGGTTTCACTACCTCTTCTCTTTGCACCACCACTCTCCCTTACTCTCACTTCGCATATCACCCCGACCTAAACCCCCTACATCTGCCACACTATCATCAAACACATTTAACAATCCTTCAAAATACCCACTCCATATCCTCTTCACTCCATCACTACCTGTTATCACTTTCCCTTTTGCTCCCTTCACCGATTTCCCCATTTGTTCTCTTTTTTTTTTGCACATGATTTACCTTCTCATATTTAAATTCTCCTTAAATTTTAATGATACTTTCTCACCCCGACTCTCATTTGCCCTCTTTTTCAGCCCCTGCACCTTCCTCTTGACCTCCTCCTGCTTTCTCATTTACATCTCCCAATCATTTGCTCTCCTTCCTTGTAATTACCACCTAAACACCTGTCTTTTTTGTTTCACTTGCAACTGTACTTCTTCATCCCACCTCTCACTACCCTTTTTAATGTGTGGAAAGAGAGAATGTTATCTCGAAGGGCAAAATTGGGTATATTTGAAGGAATAGTAGTTCCAACAATATTGTATGGTTGCAAAGCATGGACTATTGATAGGGTTGTGCAGAGGAGGGTGAATGTGTTGGAAATGAAATGTTTGAAGGCAATATGTAGTGTTAGATGGTTTGATGGAGAAAGTAGTGAAAAGGTAAGAGAGATGTGTGGTAATAGAAAGAGTGTGTTTGAGAGAGCAGAAGAGGGTGTATTGAAATGGTTGGGACATATGGAGAGAATGTGTGAGGAAAGGTTGACAAAAGGATATATGTGTCAGAGGTGGAGGTATTGAGGAGAAGCGGTAGACCAAATTGGAGGTGGAAGGATGGAGTGAAAAAGATTTTGAGCAATAGTGGCCTGAACATGCAGGAGGATGAAAGGCATGCATGGAATAGAGTGAATTGGAACGATGTGGTGTACAGGTAGTCTTCGACTTACAACTGCGATTGGTTCCGACAGACCAGTCATAAGTCGATCTGGTCGTAAGTCGACCTATGTTATGATTATCTTAGGTATATTATACCTAAGAGTGATATTGTAGAAGAATTTCCAAAGTGAAAGACAAACAAACACAGGAGGAAGTGTGTTATGCTGGGAGCTTTGTGCGGGTTGCGGGAATGATGTGAGTGTCCCCAGCACTTAGCCTCCCAGCCTCCTGGCAGCGCCAGGAGCTGGCCTAAAACTGTCGTACAGAAGTGGTTGTAAATGCAGTCAGTCGTAAGTCGTATAGGTCGTAAGTCAGCGACTATCTGTATTGGGGTCAACGTACTGTCGGTGGACTGAACCAGGGCATGTGAAACGTCCGCGGTAAACCATGGAAAAGTCTGTGGGGCCTGGATGTGGACAGGGAGATGTGGTTTTGGTGCATTACACATGACAGCTAGTGAATGGGTGTGAGCGGATGTGGCCTTTCTTCACCTGTTTCCTGGCACTATCTTGCTAACTCGGGGTGGCGATGCTGCTTCCTGCGAGGCAGGATGGCACCATGAATGGATGAAGATGAGCAAGTATGAATCAGTACTCTTTCTTGGAAATTCCACAGTATAGGAATTGCTAAGTCTGCTTGTAAGAAACTGGATGTCCTGTTTAGGTGTCAAAATTTCTTCTCTTCTGTACAGTTGCTACGTTTATAAAAGGGATTAAATCGTCCTTGTATGGAGTACTGCTCTCACATTTGGGGTGGCTCTAGCTCCGCATCCTAAATAGACAGAGTAGTCAAAAACAATCCAACTTATAAACTGTCCCAGGCTAACTTCCAAACTTGACCCCTTTACCCTACGCCACAGTGTTGGTTCACTTTCCCTCTTCTATAGGTATTACTTTGGTTTTTGCTCCCAAGAGCTGGCTGCTTGTGTGCCCCCACCACTAGCTAAACCACACAATACTCGGCAAGCTGCTGCATCACATGATTATTGTGTGGCCATCAGCAACTCAAGGGTGGGTTATTTTGATACCTACTTCTTTCTCTATGTGTTGAAGCTGTGGAACTCTCTACCTTCTCATGTTTTTTCCATATAACTATAACCTAGCACATTTCAAAAGACAAGTCTTTCACTTTCTCAAAGATTTGTAAATAGTTTCCCTTGTCTTTTCTTTTTCCATTACATAATTCTCTCTCTGTTTTATTTAAGGCCTGGCCTTGATGTGGACTTTTGTCTGTGACTGGAGCCTTCAACATAAAAAAAATGTATATATGTATGTGTATGTGTATATATATGTATATGTCCATGTGTGTGCTTGGTGGTATATATATATGTGTATATGAGTGGATGGGTCTTTCTTTGTTGCCTGGTGCTACTTCACTGATGCAGGAAATGGTGATCAAGTATGATAATAATAAAGATTTTTTTTTTCATATATATTCGCTATTTCCCGTGTTGGCGAGGAAAAAAATCTTTACTTGGCCCCCTTCTCTGTTCCTTTTTTCGGAAAAGTAAAACCTGGAGGGGAGGATTTCCAGCCCCCCGCTCCCATAATAATAAAGGTATACATATATGAGTGTGAACAAATGTGGCCTTTTTTCGTTTGTTTCCTGGCGCTACCTCGCTGATGTAGAGGGTGGCGATGCTGTTTTCTGTGGGGCGGGGTGGTGCCAGAAATGGATGGAGGGAAGCAATTATGAATAAGTACATGTTTATATGCATTTGTATGTATATATATGTATATGTTGGTATGTATATGTATGTATTGTGCATATATGTGCATGTTTTGATACAGACCACTCTCCATCTCAAGCATCTAGTACAGAAACAATTGTCCATAGTCCCCAGAAAGTTGATTCATCACAGAAAGATGGAGATAATAACAATTCAGCTAAAATAAGTTCATTACAGCCACAGCAAGATGCTGTTGATCAGGGCAGAGATGCCAGTGTTATTAAGTCAAATGAAATGAAAGTGGTTGAAGATTCCGACTTGCTTCTGCCCCACACTGAGGGTGAAAGAAAGTTAGAGATTTTTCTTCCACCACCAGATGTTAAAGCTCTTACAGTAGACGAGTTTACAGAACAAAACAGAGATACAAGTGCAGAAGAAAGCATTGTGGAAGAAATAGCTTGAGAAAGGATTGAGGAGATAGCAACTGAGGAAGATAATCAGGAGGCACTTGGAATAAACAACTCATCTCACCACACATTCAAAGATAGCAAACAGGAGGAAGAATCTAATTCCAGTCAGTCATTATGCCAACAGTGTACAGATAAAGAAGCTTCACTAAAACCTGAATCCTCTCTTCATGCAGCTGCCAGTTTCCCAGGTTATTCACATGATGGAAGCCATTTATTATGCCTTTCAACAGTTAAAGCTTCTCAACAGACTGGACCTTCTAATCATGCCGTTGAGAGTTTGTCAAATTCTCTACAACATAACAGTCAGTCCTCATGCCATTTTGCTGATACAGAAGTTTCTTCTAGACCTAAATCTTCAAATTGTACAACAGATAATTTGTTAAGTTGTACAGAAAAATTAGACTTTGCTGAACATTTGAAAAATGAGGGTAAAGGAAAATATCTCACTCTTTAGACAGACAGAAACTTGTAGATGACATTTCAAATTATTTACTTTCATCAGTTATGAAGGACACTACATAGCTATTCAGAGACATTTTGAAGGACAAGGATTGTAGTAGTAGAAGATGCTTGTGTAATAGTGATGGGAAGCCTTTAACTTCTCTGTCAGATCCCACTCAGACTCCTGAAGGTATTGAGCAGGACGAAATTTCAAAGATTACCCAGCTGCATCAAGAACTTGCAGAATTGTCCAAGTTATATGAAAATTTAGCATTATGGAAAAAGGATGATTCTAAGGAGACAGAAGAGCTTAATGATATTTCTAAATCAAGCAGTAGCAGCAAGTCACAAATCTTAAAACGAGTCAGTGAGCTAACTGGTGAGGGTGGGTCATCTCCATACTCACTTTCACAAACCTCTCCTGGACCAGTGGATATGCACTAACACCACAGATGACCTTTGACCTATGTCCTGACACACTCTCTCCAGTTTCTCCTGCTCCAGCATCACCATAAAAAATGCTTGAAGATGTAGAGATGAAACAAGTCAAAGAAGCAGTCATTCTTGGTGCTGCTCTTCCTTCAGAATCAAAGGAAGATAGTGAGGACCAGGCAGTGTCCCCTAGTCATGATATCAACAAGGCCTGTGACTACAGTCTTGACATGGTGAGAATTGAATTGCAGTATTCATCCACATATTAATATTTGATTGCTTTGGTAGATCAGTTGTTCACGTTGTTTACATAAGAAACAAAAGTTTTGAGTATTTGTGTGAAAAATGTGTGCAGTATGTCATCTGTATTTAAAGAGCAAATTTTAATTTTGCTTGATCATGCACTTTTTCAGCTGGCTATTATCATATGTTACACTAAAACCCTATGTATGTCAGACACAGTGTTTGGGACACAAAGGCATCTCAGCAGAGTATTGAGAGATGCAAAGTTTTGTTGATTATTATACAACGTACCAACAGCTTCATGACATGTAGGCTTTGGTGTACCTCCTCCTTGCAATCATTCAGCTCTGATTCACATTTCTAGGAAAACATGAGACAATGTAATGAGATACCTCCTTCAGTTTTTATGGAAATACCAGCTTATTTCATGCATTTTCTTGAACTGTAAAGAAAGTGTAACTTTTGCATGGCTGTTAGCACTTAATTCCCACAGGAAGTGAAATATGTAAAATAGTGTTACCACATTTCCTCAATTATAAGATGTGCATTTTTTCCAAAAGAAAATATTACAAAAATGGGAGTGCTACTTCAAATAGAATGCCTGTAATTAAAGTTCTTCAAATAATGACCCTTCCACCACCACAACACAGTCATAACTACCACTACTACCACCATCACCCCCACCCCTACCATTACCAACCACCAACATCATTACCACCACCTTCATCTCATATTATTACCACCACCTCATATCATTACCAGTCACCATCAGCACTACCACTACCTCCACTGCATAACATTACCAACCACCACCAGCACTACCACCGCCTCCACCGTGTATCATTATCAACCACTACCACCACCTCCACCTCATACCATTACCAACTACCAACATCATTACCACCACCTTCACCTCTTACCATTAACAGCCACCTCGAAGCACTACCACCACCTCATATTATTACCAACTATCAATTTATCTATCTATATCTCGGACGCCTGTTCCCTCTGGGAACTCCTATCAACAGGTGGCCACGGCACCACCTCTATTACTGCTGCTACTGACTTTCAAAAGTAACAAAATACACATTAAGTTAATTGAGGGTCCAGGAGGGTGTTCATGTTTGACATGTCTTTTAATAAGGAAAAGGGAACAGTGAATGGCCTGTTTGGTCTCTAATATAATAAATGGGAGATGCAACATTTCTTTATTTCTAAAGAGTTTGTTTTCCAGCTATACTCTACTTTGTATTTCTTACAGAGGCACATAGTTGATGGTAAATTAGAAAGATATGCAGTATGATGATTTGATAATGGGCTACATTGTAAGATACCAGATTTGCAGATGATACTAAGCTGGAAAATAAATTTACAATTGAACTTAAATGCCGGCAGATTCAAATTGATGTAGACAAACTGATGGACAGCTCATTGGTGGCAAATGCATTTTGATATCTAGTGGTGTAGCAGTGAGTGTTCCTTACCAAGATGCATTCACAGGCCACTCAGGGTCGACCACATTGGTTAGAATCCTGGTTACAGCACTCGGTCCACGGGCAACCCAGCTGTTCATCCACCCTAGGGGTTGGTCGATAAAATGGGTATCTGGCTCCTGAAGCAGGATTTGTGGAAGTGTGTGATAGAGTGTAAGGAAGTAAATTCCAGATTGATGTGGGTAAAACTGGAAGTGGATGGTGAGAGATGGGTGATCATTAGTGCTTATGCACCTGGTCATGAGAAGAAAGATCTTGAGAGGCAAGTG
>JAUUDW010645079.1:0-10806 GCA_032361385.1 Panulirus guttatus | reverse complement strand
GATTTTATGAGTTACATTTATTCAGTTCAGCATATCAGTCTCTCTCTCTCTCTCTCTCTCTCTCCCCAGCTGTATTTTCTTTCTGCCTCACCCACACGTGGGCCGCTGGCTTTCAGTCCTCAAGTATTATCTCTTGTCTTACATACGTACAACACTCGACAACATGTGACTCAAACAATTCCTTCTTCGTAAACCTTAGGTTTTCCTGAGGTGAGTAGTGCAGCGAGGAGTAATAACAGCCAATCCTCGTGTGGCTGGTCTCCATAAAGAAGCTATGGGAAGCGCCCGATCAAGGACAGTGATGTCCACCTGCAGAAAAAAATCGTCACCCTTCATTTAAGAGGTGATACACCAGTTAGTATTAAATTCTGTTTGAGAAAGATTCTCAGATATAGTTTGATGTCTGCATTTAATGAGTGCACATGACATGTGTCCAGGGAGTGTGGTTAACAAATGTTCCAGCACAGGCTTGCAGCAGAGTACAACATTATATAAAGGATATGCTCAAGTCGAGGTCTCAGCCAGGCAAGATAAAGGCCCCAGAACCTGTTTGGGAGGGGCGCGCGCGCCACGCGTAGGAGTAAGATGAGGCGAGCGTAGGAGTGATCTGCAGGCGTAGGAGTGGACGCAGTCAAGCGTAGGTGTGAACTCCGGCAAGGGTAGGAGTAATTTCAGGCAAGCGTAGGCGTGATATGCAGGCGTAGGAGTGAGCTAAGGCGAGCGTAGACGTGACCTCAGGCGAGCATAGGAGTGTTATACGGTAAGCCATAAATAAGGGTGAGTGAGCTCCAGCAAGCATAGGAGCGATACCAGACAAGCATAGGAGTGAGGTCAGACGAAGCGTAGGGGTAAGCTTAGGAATTAAACTTAGGAATTCAGTTCGGGCCTCTAAAGGATTTACATTCTGGCCAACACCTCCTCTGGGCCAGCCTAACACCTCCCCTGGGGCAGCCTAACGTAAGGAGCTGTAAAATCTCGACCACTGTGCAGGAGGGAAGGTTTATGGCAGGAGTATTATGACAAGGAGGAATTCCTCGAGTTCCAAGGGTCTCCACACGCGGGGAGCTGCCGGGCTGTTAACATGCTCCATGAGGCATGTGTGTCTGGCTAGAGGAAACGCGTTTGAGATACTTCGACGGGGCCTTGCGTGTCTCACGTGGTTAGGTCAGGTGCGTGGTTTGTCGTGGTTTTATTAGGGTGCGTTGTCGTCGTGGTCGTATCGGGTGACGCCATCGTCCTGCCCGTGACGACCGTTGTTTATACGCTACTGGTATTTTGACGAGCACAAGTGTGTGTGTGTTGTTTATGCTATCAGCGAGTTGTAGCGCCTCTCTTATAGCGTCTGCCGGGATACACTCCCTCACCCAACAACACTCCTCTCACGCGCATCCACCCAGCACTCCCACGCATCCACCCAACTCTTCCCACGCTTACCTCACACCTTACGTATGCTCCTTTGGCCTATTCCCACGGCCTGAGTTTATATTCAGTACCTGATCCTGCCCCGCACACACCTCCGTCTCTCCCACACGCGTCCTCGGCTCTCCCACGCCGAGACGACACTCTCACACCTGTGTCCGCAACAGATTCACGTGCCGCTTTCCCATGTACTTCATCCTCATACACGAGTTAAATCTCTGTCTCGTATACGTTGTACAGACACTCGACACACACCCAGCACCTCACATGTCCCCCTGCACTCTCTTGCCACTGGTTCCCGCGCCTCACACGTACACGCCTCTCTAGCTCCTTCCTTCCTTCTTCCTTCTTGTCTTCTCCTCCACTGTTTTGCTCCTTTCTTACCCCTCCTCCTCCTCTTCCTCCTCCTCCCCAACACTCGTCGCTCTTCTTCCCTCATCATCTTATTCCCTCCACCTCCCTCTTACTGCTCCCTCTGCATCTTCCTTCTTTGTTTTTCATTCCCCTACTTTTCCACCATCTCTGAGCTCTCCCTCCGTCCTCTTCCCCTCTCCTTCATCACACTACCCTTCCCTCCACACCCCTCTGTGCTCCCTCTATCTATCTGCTCCTTCTCAGAACCCATAACTTCCCCTTCCGTTCCCATGTTCTCTCCCTGAGCTTCTTGGTATCATCCTCAATCTCTCTGTTTCCTCTCTAAACACCGCTTGAGTTTCCGACACTTTCCTGCTTCCGTCTCTCTCCCATGCCTCCTCCTCCTGCTCCACCTCCTTCTCCTCCTTCCCTCTCGAAGTCTCCCTCATCCTCCCCACCTCTTTGGGTCATCCAGCACCAAGCAACGTGTCTCTCTCGGCTTTACGGCACGCTATTGCCGCACTAAATCAAACGCGCTAGGACCTCCGGCTGACGGTACGAAGCGAGCCGAGAGAGGGACAATGCCTCGGGATGGTGGCGATGCTATCTTCCTGGAGAGGGTGGCGAGGAGCTGTCTTGGTGGGAGGTTATCGCATATATATATATTTTTTTCCTGTGATGGCAAGACCATGAATATAATTTACGGCGGGGGAGGAAGCTGTATATTTCTCAGTGATACACTCTCGTACACCGGTGTTGGCGAAAGATCCGAACGGGTTCTTATGTTCTTTGAAATATTACTTCGGAGTGAAGTATAGCTTCTGCACCGTCCATATTTAAGATTTATTCATTTTCTCTCATCTGGGATGCAAGATCGGAGGCCGTGAAAACACATGGCTCGTCGATAGACTTTATGTGCATGGTGATGAGGAGTCTGGAGTAGCCGGGTGGTGTCATGAACTGACGCAGGTTCCTCAGAGGAGGCAAACCTAATGGATGGATCATGCCGAATATGCATACTCTTTTTTTCCCCCATACATATTCGCCATTTCCCGCGTTAGCTAGGTAGCGTTAAGAACAGAGGACTGAGTCTTAGAGGGGAAATCTCACTTGGCCTCCTTTCTCTGTTCCTTCTTTTGAAAAAGTAGAAAACAGAAGGGGAGGATTTTCAGCTTCCCTCGCTCCCTCCTCTTTTAGCCGCCTTTTACGATCATCCCATTCATATATCAGCCTCGAGATTCTTTTCACACGTAAACAGTATGTGGCTTGTATGAATAAAGTATTCATTACTAGGTTCTATGGAGCTCACCATTTCTCAATTTATTCATCGCATCGTTTCTTTATGGTTTATACAGGCTCATGTGAATGTGGTGGCATGTCATGCTTGCATAAGATGATCATTAAGTGTTCATCATTGATGCAGGGAGTCCACGTTGGCCGACACTCATCATCTTAAGGTATTCATCACCGGCTCAGGTTTGAGTCCATTCTTCGCTCAGGTTTGAGTCCATTCTTCTTGAGTGAGTGATTTTCTCTGTCTCATCATGTCTCAGATATGAGGCGTATGTTCATGTCTTTACCTCATTCATCAGTAGGGTCCCATCTGCTCTCATTCATCAGTAGATTCATGTCTGCCCTAATTCATCATCAGCTTATATCTGAACTCATCCGTCTTGAACGCATGATTCTCTCGTGTCCTCATGTCATGTCTCAGATATCCAGCACTGACTCGCCGTCTACTCTCACTCATCTTCCTCGGGGTGCTTATCTCTGGGTTGAGTCTGAACTCATCATCCTTGAGCATTCTGGCTATAGTGTGAGTTTCACATATACCCCACACTGGTTCCTGGCTGACCACACTGTTCATCACCGGTGGTGTGAATCCTACCACTCACCAGTGGTGTAAACCCTCCTAGCCATCAGTGATGTAAACCCTACCAACCATCAATGGTGTAAACCCTTCCGACCACCAGTGTTATAAACCCTCTCGACCACTAGTGGTGTGTAAACCCTCCCGACCACCTATGGTGTAAACCCTCCCAGCCATCAGTTGTGTAAACCCTCCCAATCACCAGTGATGTAAACCCTCCCGACCACCAGTGGTGTAAACCCTCCCGACCACCAGTGGTGTGTAAACCCTTCGGGCCACTAGTAGTCTGAACCTCCCTGGCCCTGAGCTGATCTCCCCTCCTCCTCTTCCCCCTTTCCTTCATTAAGCGATCAGCTGAAAAAGAAGTCCCACTCTAGTGGAACATTTATAATGACGGGGTTACAGAGCAGCACAGTTACGGCTGCCCTGATGGATGGTGACCTGGTCTTCTCGTGTTATTAGTGCATTGCCAAGGGAGGCCTGGCCCCTTCCCTTGGGCGGTAATGTGACTGCATCTTTTCACTCATGCAACGTTGCACCATTCATATCTGAAGGGTCTACATAGCTTCAGATCACCGAAAAGAACGCCACTGTCCCCCCACATTACCTAATAAAACGACGGCGTAGTTCCGAATTAGCGAAAAGAACGCCAGAATCCTACATTAACAGAATCGTACTGTATATTATGCCTATCAAAATCATAAGTCCCAAGTTATCCGGGAGAAAGTAACAGTCCTGAACTCCTTAACGGATCTTTACAGACCTAAATTACCTAACTGAACGTGACAGTCCCGAATTACTAAACAGAACGCCACTGTCCTACGTAACCTAACAGAAGGCTTCATTCGTAGAGTACTTGAGAGAACTACCTCCTTAATAACCTAACAGAACGCTACTCTCTTTGTAAACCTGAAAGAATCTTGCAGTCCCAGAGAACCTCAGAGAACTAATCCCCTTGATGTTAAAACCTGATAGAACCCTGCAGCCTTAGATAACCTAACAGAACGCTACACTCCTCAGTAGCCTAAAAGAATGCTGCAGCTCTGTGTCACCACATCTGTGTAGTACCCCGGAGGAGCACCACAGTTCTGAATTACCTATGGCCGCTCTGCCACAGGGTCCTTCTCGTTCGTACGGCACGAGAGGAGCGTCACCTGTTTGTAATGTAACCACTCTTCAGGCATAATAACGTTAGACAGTGTGGCCAACGTCATGATGGTGGAGGCTGACGTACTTCTCGCTTCGCAGGAAACGTCAGACGTCCCAGAGGGTTGCTTCAGCTGACGCATAGTTCAGGAGAGGACAGAGGAAAAAAGCTCCGAGAAGTTTACGACACACGGGATGTTGTGTGGTGATGTAAACCGGTGGTTTACGTGCATCACCGTGGAGCCCTGTGGTCTCAGACGCGACTGAAGTATTTTCTTAAATGGATTACTTGATTACATTGGAACAATGTTAAGATAGAAGATGTTGGACAAAACAGATTGAGTGACTGAAGATGAGGAAAGAGGAGATCGTGGAAAAGCGAAAAAATATAGGAGAAAAAGACTAAGAACATGTAAAGAGGTGTAGGTGAATATTTGGGAGGGTTACGAGAAGACAAAGACATGGAAGGAGAGAAGACAAGAGGAGATGGAAGGGGGAGAAGGACCTGGATCGTGTGTGAGAAGGATGGAGGGAAGGAAGGATTGTGTTGCTGTGGGTGTGTAAGTGATCCCTTGGCCGCTGTCGCCCGTCCCATGACGCCCTTCTACACTGCAGTTCACACCCACCCTCACCCTTACGCCCTGCCCTCACTCGTCTTCAACCATACACCCTGTCCTCACCCATACACCTTTTATTTTATTATGGTGATCAGAGGAGAAGAAAGAAATGGCTGATAGGTAAGATATAGTCCTGAAAAAGTAAGAGAGAAGAATTAAAATGGGATCGCGCGTGTGTGAGAGAGAGGTTTGCAGGATATACGTATATTTAGTGCCTTAATTCTTTACTCTTCCATCAGGCTAGGGACGTGTGTATGTTGTGATAATGTTGCTCGTTAGTTTGGGAAAGGAAATCAGCTAAGAACAGGTCGTTGTGTACATCGATGAATGGCTGGAGCCTCTCTTATTGCTTCGAGGCTCCGAGGTAACTAAGGGTGTCCCACGTCTGCATTGCTGTCGAGGTCTCAGATATGTCTGAAGATTGTGTCATCGTTGTCTTCTAATCTCTGCCAGACTTTCAGTGCTGCTTCTCACAAGACTTGTACCAATTGGTTTTATCTGAAGTCGTTCGTGTTGTTCCTTGGGTGTTTTGCGATGCGAGGGTACATCTCGTTGGGTGAAGAGTTGTAGTGCCCTATTTTGTGTCCTCTGAATCCCCAGCGTGCGTGATTTAGAGACAAGTTGTGTTGGTACAGGAGACTAGGTCAACGTAGGTAGTACCATGGCTTTCACCAGGAGTACTTTTCCTACATCCACACATTCACATACACCTTGCACTTTCCTACCCTCCTCAATACCTAGCTTTCCCCATACATCCTCCACACCTGCCGTCTCCTCCATCCTTTTTCCGACATTCTCCATACATCCTTTCCCGCTGCTACACTTTCCATCTATCTACTCCTCTTATAAGTACCCTCTCTCTTTGTATGCCTCTTCCAGACTTACTCCATATCTCCATACACATACTTTGCCATACACCCCTTCCATTTCCTTCGTTCTCTCTCTCCATACAGCCTTACGTACTCACCCTTCTCCAGTGCACCCACCGATACCTCTCCACACACCGATCCTCCCCATCTAGCTTTGCAACCTCTGTACCTTAATTAAAGTTAAAAAATGGAAATCAGGTGTATGTTCCTTTAGTATATATCCTCATAAAGACTGCAGATCTTAATAATGTACGCCCTCCTCACCCCTCGACCTTCCCTTAATTGCATCTACCCTCGGCTCTCTCCCATCATATATTCTCCCCACCCGATACACGCTCCAGTCTATATATCCTTCGCCTGCACCTCGCCACACCCTCCATTTCCCTCCATTTACTCCTCTCGTGTAGACGCTTCCAACTCTTCCTATACGCATCCCACACATAAGCCTCTCCCCTTACGTATCCTCCCCTCTAGCACCTATTCCCCTCCATTTACCCACCCGTTACTCGTTCTCCTCATTTCCATACCTTTGTATATAAACACCCCTCAAATGCACTCTCCACATCTACCAACATAATCTGTACCTCTCCCCAGCCCATACTCTCCTACTCCATGTAATCCCTCGACATCAACCCTCCCTCTGCACATCCTTTACACCTCCATACACCCCAGAACCTATCCTCTTGTTCCATACACTTCGTAAAACCTACTCTCCCTAGCCCTGTACCTCTCCCACATCTCCCTCGCTCCATACTCCCTTCCATACCATTTCCTCCACTTTTAGAGATCTCCATCCTCCCACTTCACACGCATTTTTTAGTGGGAGGTTAAGGCCCACAGGTGATGGGGTGAGGAACTGGCTGTCACACTCAGTACCGCGCTGTCATCCCAAAACTCAGCACTGATTGCCCAGTATCTGGGGCTGAGATCGTGGCTCTGATGGACGCATGACAGGCTGGGGGTCTCACCTCTTGTTCCTGTTGCTCTCAGTTCCGTCATGTGTGTGAGTCGGGAGGGTTGTTGTGTTGAGTGCCCCTTGACAGATGGCGTGAGAGGGATCGAAGATGATCTTCCATGTCCTGTTTGCACCTTTTCTCGCGCTGCCTGATGTGTAGTGGTCGAGAAAAGTTGTTTAGATGTTCTTGAGTTCAGGTGTAAGGACTCCAAGTCTCTTTGTGTGTGTGTGTGTGTGTGTGTGTGTGTGTTCTTTTCTTCGTATTCATGACTGCAGATCTCTCGTGCAGATACGTGTATCGGCCATCATTACATGACCACTTAGAGGCCTCGTCACGAAGAATTATCTTTAGGGTTTTTGTCGAGGCAGGTTTGAGGCAGGGGTGCGTGTGTATCGTGGCTCCATCGTGAAGCTGTGGTGCTGCCTGACGTGCTACATGTCCCGCCGCCTAGTACCCTCCGAGGCACGTACCTATACCATTCCACCGGCAGTCGTGCGAGTTAAAGAACTACCCATTTATTGAGCTGTAGGGAGTCGTCGTACCACCCTTGGATTAACGGGGAGATGGGTCTGCCACTTACACCCGTGTTTCGAAGGGTCGTGGGATGAGTACCACCCGAGTCGAGGAGGAGGGGGGGGGACCGAACCACACCTGACACTGCCTCTGTGAGGGTTGTTGGGATCTGACACCAAGTATCCGATACCACCGTCTTTTAACCCCTCTGGGAACAGTTACACCGTACCGTTACCCGAGTCCGGGGGTTACGCTAGCACTCGAACCCATCACGTCCCGAGTCCTCTTGGCTGTATCAATAAATACTTTCCCCGAGTGTTGTAAGACATGGACCAGGCCCATCGCCAGGATTTCCAAATGGGGGAGATTCATATTCGTTTTCGAGATGGATTTTGCGAGTGAATGTAAACACACATGTACCATTATTTACACAGTGAAACACAAAATATCATGTTTTTAAAGGATTCTCTTTTTATTATACCTATTATGCCTGGAAGTTCGGTTGTCTGTCTAGGCCATTACTGATACATTTTGACAAAAAACTGAAGACTTTTCAGACGAGGTGTTCGTTGGAACTCCTCGAACATCCCTCTGGCCACGGGCTTGTGAACTAGACTACCCTCTGTTGGCAATACTTTGTCTTGCCCTCACCCAAAAGCAGCTTAACTTTCTTGGTTGTACGATTGTGTAATACCAGCTCTAAGGCGGCCGCCACCTCAACCACCACCCCATAGAAGTGGTCAGGAGGTCAAGCCAAGATAATTGAGTTACCACGCATCATCGCGCCTTCTTCGTCTTTTTTTGTATTTGTTTTACAAGATTGTTTTTTTATTTTGTCCCGTTCGGGAGACAGGCTGGGCCCTCAGCTACAGTGCTCCCTCCCAGCTCATGCGGAACTTAGCCTAGCCTCTCTGAAGTGGCGTGAGAGGGGTGGGGTCGGTGGTGATGGCGGTGGTGTGAGGGTGGAGGTGAAGATGAGCGGTATAAGACCGAGGGTGTGTGGTAAGATGGGTGAGGGTGAGGGTGAGGGTGGAGTGTGTCGGGTCAGCAGGCAATAAGCTGGTCCTGATGTGCAGGAAGCGAGGCTCCTCCTCCCCTTAGCACCTCGCCCGTTACCCGCGTCCCCTGAATACATTACCGGCCCTGTGAGGGATTGCTTCCGTTCCTGTCTTTTCAGGCGTCTTCCTCTTATCTTACTCCCTCGAGTAAATCATACCTTTACAACCACCTTAGCATCACCTACATTCTCTCTCTCTCTCTCTCTAAGCCTGTCTGTCTTCAGCTCCAATCAGATGTCAATACCTGTTTTATCCCTAGGTTGTACGGGTAATGACTTCAGATAGAATGGAGAAAGACGGAAAGGGATTCGAGTGAAATATAACTATCGTTATGTGTGGATGGTGATTTGGTGTTAGTACAGAACTTGGAGGATGGAAGGAGTAACATAAATCAAGTAGTGAGAATAGGAAATTAATGTGGCCTGGAAAGAAATCAAGAATAAGGTAAGAATATTATTCGCTATATAAGAACAGTCAAAGAATAGAGAAATTTATTTGAAAGATAGAAAGAATTTATGATGGAGATGGCAAGCCTAACTTTTTCCTGTGGTCGCCCAAAGTGGTAGCAAAATTGTGATTGAAAAAAAAACAATTTGGAAGCGTAGCTTTATCAACAGTAATGTAAGGTACAAGTACTGAACCTTATAAGAACGAATGTAATTAAACTGCAAAGGATAGAACATGGAGTCTTTTGAAAAATTCTTTTTCCTCCAAGATATGTTGTACACGAGGCAACACAAAGGAGTGAAACTGGAGCCAGAAGCATGGAGGAAATAACTGCAGAAGGGCAAATAATTTCTTTACAGGGTATATTAAGAGGAGGCACTGAAATGATGAAGAGAATGAAAAGAAATAGAGATAATGGGGAAGAACAAAAGGATGGAATGAGTATAAGCTACCTGAACAAGACTAAATAAAGTGTGAAAAGAGAAATGTCAAAGGACATGAAAAGAAATGTGAAAGAATGGGACATAAGGAAATGGAAGGAATATACGTAAGAAAAGACAAGTCTGGCTAAATATAGAACATGGAAGAGGTAAATTAGAGGTGAGAAGATATACTGCATTTATGTCAATACTCAGTCAATCTGTGATTTTATATAAGGACACATATTCGAACACTAAAGACAAAAGAACACATTTAGAAATGAAGACACAACTCGAGACGAATGTCGAGGTGAACGGGGAAGTCTAGACCCCATAATACTGTGGTAGCCAGTATCTCGTGAGTTGACACTAGCAGCAGAGCGGAGTTCTGGGTGGAATAGCCTCGAGTCGGAAAACGGTCTCTTTCAGAACGCTGGTGTGATGCCTTAAGCAGAATTAGAGGGAAGGTACTCGTCCGTCAGAATCATTAAAGGCTAGTTATATGACATAACCAGACATGTTTCCCTGATAAAGATGTTGTTCCATCGTGGGGCATCACAAACACCTCTCTTGTGATCCCCCTGAAAATTAAATTCAAAAGAGGAGATGGACGCTGGCGGGGCGGCGGGACGGTGCGGCGGCCACCGCCAAGTTTGTTTACACTGCCAGATCTTATCAGGAGCCCCGCACATATTTTTGTGTTTATGCTAGGCGGTCAACAACCCGGACATTTAACCCACCTTACCACACTCTCTGGACACACCGTGAGAAAACCTCTATACACCTCATTGTTTTCCTCATTACAGAGCGTCAGTTCCGGGAGAGACTGGTAGAAAATAAGATATGTTTATATGCACTTATACAATAGAAAAGAGATTCGCTGACACGTAGGATGTGTGATGCCAGAGCGGCTGTGGTCCGGGGAGTTGGTGGGAAGCGGGGTGTCGGCTGGTGTTTACACAGGGTGATGTATCAAGTTCATAATTTCCGGCTCCGCCACGGTGGGAATTTAATTTCTGTAATTACCCAGAAATATATAAAAATGTAAGTGATATTACAGAATAGTGATGGTAACGATGGGTGCGCCTTCTTGGCTGAAATAGTACCTTCAAACTTTACCTGAAATATTATACTCCAA
>JAUUDW010645068.1:0-10806 GCA_032361385.1 Panulirus guttatus | reverse complement strand
GAAAACTCTGCTTATAATTACCGTTCATGAGGACGGTGGCGGAAATTAGTTCCTGGCTCAGGAGATACAAGAGCCTCTGGACCGGTACTCAGTGATGAAGACGGCTGTTGATGGTGGACCGTTGGACCATCAACGACACGATGGTGGACCGTTGGACCATCAACGACACGATAGTGGACCGGCTTACCATCAACGGCACAGTGGTGGACTGTGACCAGTAGTGCAGAGTCTTAAGGTTACAGGAGTTAGCATGGAAGAAGAGGATGTGGGAAACTTCCCAGACAAGAACAGGTCATCTTCGTCAAGTCAGGATGGCCGATAAGATCCATCATAGAGGTCGTAAAAAGTTTTTAAACTCGAGTTTATATCTAGGATCTAAAGGGGCGTCACTTAAAGACGAGGTCATCATTAGAAATTAAATGAGGGGTTGGGGGTTTTCCCCCAGCAGACGAAAGATCTCCTCCATGATCAGGAAGGAGAATGAGGTCATTTCTTCTGGGTTAAAAGGATACAGAGTAGCCTCGGGGTCAGAGAAGACAGTGATGCTCAGATGTGGTACGAAAGGTCGTTTCCCGGGATGAGGGAGGTGAAGTAAAGGATAAGAAGAAAAAAAGAAAACAGCTCTTGGTAATTCGTATGGACCAGAAAGAGGAACAGCGTCTGGGGTGTTCCAGACCTGACTCATCTCTCGTCATCTTTCGGTTAGTGGTGAAAGGTTACAACACCCAGCCGGGAATGATAAGTACGAAAACGGAGGCTGGTAATTACTGACGAAAATGGACCAAATGGATAGAGAAACTATTTCTTTTTTTTTTTACTTTTCTTCGTTCACATGCCGAGTTTTCATTTCTGTGTACGTGTGACTTCAGGGATTCTTGTGTAAGAAAACAAAGATATAGGGATGACGTAACTGGTGAGGGGAAACCATAGACAGGAAAGGAACAAGGTGAGGTATGCCGGAAGAGGAACGAAGCAATGGCTCTGTCAAGTCTGTGAGAGATGGATGAATGGTCAACGTGAGGCAGGGAGGTGGTAGATCTGGCGAGGCTAGGAGGGGGTGAGGCAGGGCAGTGGTGATAGTCCCAGCGAGGCTAAAGGGAACTGAGGCACGGTGGTAGTAGTGGTGCTAGACCCGTCTCGGCTAGAGGTGGGGTGAAGCAGGGCGGTGATGGTAGTCCCTGCGAGGCTAGAGGGAGGGTGAGGCAGGGTAGTGGTGGTAGCCCTATCGAACATGCAGAGCAACGAGGGGTGAAGATGTATGTGGTAGAGAGACACAATACGTCTCTCTGGTCTGGAATAATTTGTAGCAACAGAGAGAGACAAAACCAGAGCGACATGAGAGATATAACTTAAAGTATAAGTAGGAAAAAAAAAAGATATATGCGACTCAGATGGGAAACAATTGAATGGCTGCCGGGAGGGAAGGAGCTGGTGATAGCAGTGACAGGTGAGAGACGTGGGTGGGTGATAGCCCGGAGACAAGTGGAAGACGACCAGAATGAAAATCACCCCAGAGAAGAACGAGTTTCATCGGAAACAAAAAAAAAATGGGAATTAGGTTCGAGACGAGACGTGTAGCAACGCAGAGGGTCGGAGGTGGGACGAAATGTTCGAATCTGAAGACTCTGTGAGCCTTCGAGGCCTGATTAGGCAACGTGAGGATGGCCTCAGAACACACAGTATACTGAATCCAGTTCTCCCTCGTCTGGCGGGACGTAGATATACGCCATCAGTGTCAGAGTCAACAAGTTCCTCGCCTAAACCTAAGAAAAAGAGGTGAAGAACAATATCGGTAAAAGTGAAAGAGTTTGTTAAAAAAAGAAATAACAACTTGTCTCCAGGAGCAGGATGCATCCGGGCTGAACAAAAGGATTAAACACAATAGACCAACTTCTTTGCCCCCCTCGCTTTCTCTCTTCTTCCTCGTCTCTTTTAACTCCAGCCTTGAGGAGCAGGTTTTAAGTCATGAAAGACCCGCTAAGGGAAGGGGAGGAGGTGGGTGGTGGAGGAAAGGACGCAGCATGTTGTGTGAGGCGGCGCCTGCGATTCCCGGTAAACTAAAGGAAAAAAATATATATGCAACCTGATTACAAATTGGGTCGTAGGACGATCTCAATTGCCAGTGTGGGACCATCCATCCACGTCGTGATGCTCTCTGTGGCAGCGCACCACAGTCTTGGTCGTGACACCTTCGTTATGCAGCAGTCAAACACTAGTCGTCTACTGGCAGTCGTATTTGGTGTAATTCGCAAAATAAAAAGAAATGAAGTTTTTCCTGAAAAGAACAGCCATAACGGATGCAGTTCTCCCTACTATAAGGCAAGAACAACAACCCTGAATCTTTCGCCTTTCCACGGACTTGTTTCTCTGAAGCGTCCGCCTGCCCATGAGGAGGAGCTGACGAACACCTCACCCACCAGGTCTTCGTCCATCCCTCCGCCAATTCTCTCCAATTTCCCGGTCTCAAATAACCAGCTTGGCGGAGGGAAGCTACAAGGAATGGCAATGATGAAACACAAAAGCTATTTCAGCATCAGAGTTTGGGCCGGGCCTGGAACTACAAGACTTCCATTTTCCATGAGTCAGTTTCCACGTGAAAATATCCCTGCCAGATGGCTCTTCCTTACTGTGTAGTGGGTCCATTTTATCACACGACTCACGACCCTCCCCTACGACTTCCTCCTCTTATATATCTATTACTGGGTCGTACGGTAACTTACTGCATCGCCCTCCAAGGATATCCTCATGCCGGATGTTGCACACACTCGTCCTGCAAGGATAAGATGCGACAGCCCCACCTGTATGTGTGTGTGTGTGTGTGTGTGTGTGTGTGTGTGTGTGTGTGTGTGTGTGTGTGTCTCTCTCTCTGTGTATTTGTGTGTGTGTGTGTGTGTGTGTGTGAGGGATAGGGAGAGAGAGACTGGGCGACCATAAATACAAAACTCTTTGTAACACTCAAACTGTAATGATTTATACACACACACACACACACGAGTTCGTCGTCCGTAATGGGAGCATTTACAGCTGTGGCTGAAAGGCTGTTGTGTGTCTGTTATTGTTGGAACGACAAGCATCTCGCAGCCAGTTTGGTCTGCCACTCGTTGCTGCCCCTGAATCATCAACCTGGGCCTGATATAGTCAGCGGAATACAGTGAGCGGGTAAGACACCGTCCTGACAGTGACAATTCACTAAACGACAAAGATTTTACGTAGTCCACAGACAGACGAGGGAGTAGGAGCCCAAGCGAATACTGATAGGGGAATTTCATTCTTCTCTACGAAGACCCTGGGTTGTGGTATTTGTTCCGAGGGCCACAAGAATATGAAATGGAGACTTAGAGAGTAAAAATAGTGATGGATGGGTGGGACATCGACAGTGTGTAGTTGATGATGATTTGAGAGACGGAAAACTTACAGTCTGATGATCATGTCTCCTGCTGCATGATGACAGTCGTAGCAGCTTAGTAAATAATGCGGCTTTGGTAAATGTGGAAAAAGGTGTGTTAGATGATGAAATAGCGACAGCGAGTGAATTGATTTCTGGAACGATGATATCTGTAACAATATCCCAAAGCTGTAACAATATCCTACTCCTGTAACAATATCCCATTCCTGTAACAATATCCCAAAATTGTAACAATATCCCACTCCTGTAACAATATCTCAAAGCTGTAACAATATTCTACACCTGTAACAGTATCCCACACTGTAACAATGATCCAAACCTGTAACAATATCCCACACCTGTAGCAATGATCCACACCTGTAACAGAGTCTGTGAAAACCTATGGAAACTCCTTCCCTGACCTGGAAGACGAACCAGCATCCTGAACCATGACCAGAGATGTCTGGGGATGACTGCTGCAATTAGGAAAATTTATAAGTGTAATAATCCGAACGCCAGTGAGCAGGGAAGTCACTGCTGCTGAAAATGAAAATTCAAAAACTATTGTGATAGGAATATTAATCTTGATACTATTGTTCGCAAAAGGATTGACAAAATGACGTAATTTTGTTCGCACACTTACAGAAACACACACACACACACACACACACACACACACACACACACAGATATAACAGCAAAATGTATATATTCTTCTAATATTACTGAGACGGCACTGGCAATTAAATGTCTTTATCGTGGCCATCTTCTCTCTCTCTCTCTCTCTCTCTCTCTCTCAGCTCTTCACTGGTCGTCAAGTGTCACTCCTCTCAGCCTCGGTTAGCTGTCTTTTTCTGTCTGCCGCAGCTACACGTGGGCTGCTGGCCTTCAGTCCACAAATATACCACCTCACCATCTCACACATGACAGACACTTGACAACGCCTAACTCACACGACTCAGTCATTCTACGTTAAGACTAAGATTATTCAGCGGTAAACACTACGCGCTAGCCCTACTCTTTTGGCTATATCCACTCGTAATTACTCGTAAGCAAGTAAGTCGTCTCTCGTCTGTTGGTTTACGATAATGAAAGTGAACTACAGTTAAGTCTGCTGTTGTTATATGATAAATCACAAAAAAAAAACTAACAAGTTTGTAAATATTAAAAGCAACACGTTTGGTGCCTTCCTCACTAAACTGATGCATGACCTGTTTGGATTAACCCTGACTCACTTTGAATATTTTCCTTAAACAATATTTCCTTACATCATACATGACCTAAATAATATAATATCGAATGGTTAAGGAGGTGTTTCACCCTCCAAAAATGTGGCTTCATATTAGACCAAATCATCTCCAAATATCCTCAAAGACAAGCCTAGGCCACAACCACCACTTGCTCTATAAGTAAAAAGATCAGGGCTACAATTTTAATTTCCCAACGATTTATTCTTGGTCCACACCCTCCTCTCAACGCCAGAGGGAGTAAATAGATTATTCAGGCTCAACATTAATCATTGAGAGGATCTGAACTCCTCTTAGAAAAACCCGCAATGCATTGGGGCCACGGCACATCTCGCTTAGATATACGACCCCCAACATCTGCTTATCTACTTGCGGCTCCTCGCCCCCCTCATGGAAGATGGTCGTCTTCCAATAAGCTGATACAACCGCGTGACATCGCTTTCATTTACAGCTCTGCTTTGCACTGCAACCTTCAACTTACAGATTTACACGGGAATACTCACTTTACAAGTCAAGATTTACAAAAAAATTCTATAGCTGTAGAATGTGTGTTCATGAACGAACGCATCGTCTAGAACAACGTATTCTTGCCAAGGCAGCTGACCATTCCCAGTCGTGGTGCCCGTAAACCTCCTCCGTCCTGGGAGGAGGAAATAAAGAAACCTGCTATATATATATACAGATATTTCCCACGCACAGTTACCATGCATCTTGCCCTCTTTGATGAAGGAGTCGACAAGTCAAAGCAGATGAAGAGACGCCTTACGTAAGGACCATTTGCAAGTCGAGAGAGAGAGAGAAAGAGAGAGAGAGAGAGAGAGATGCCCTTGATATATTTAACATGGTTCATGCCCCGCACGTCCCCCAACACACACACACACACACTTACCCTCCCTGCCAATAAAGTCTCAGGAGTTTCCCCTGAAGATTTAAGTAATGAAAATATAACCATGGAAATAAAGTAAGGACCGACTTCATTGTGCAGCGAAGCGAAATAATTGATGGTTTGTTGAAAAAATAGCTCTTCTGACAACCCGCCTGCTTCGCGCGTCCTTTTCATCGTAACCGATAACTCGCTCTTTCCACCTGAACCACTATCTAACTCGCTCCACCTCATCCACTGAGTCATTCACTCCCCTTCAAACACTGACTAACCCGCTCCACCTCATCCGCTAGCTTACCCAGTATACCTCACTAACGAACTCACTCCACCTCAATTAGCACAAACTTTCTCGCCGACCAAATCTACTGATTGATGAACGGAAAGAAATTGTTGCAGAAAGATGACAGCGGGAGACCTCTCAAGGCAGAAGAACTGGCATCCTACTCTGGCTGAGACAGAGGTTCAAGCAGAGCCACACAAGCTATGTAAGGAGACCTCTACATAGGGACGAATACGACTCCTATAGATAAGGGACGAGCTGCTCAGATAATGAGAACTGCAGCACCTCACGGCACCTCCTGCCCTTAGGACGCAGGTTTTGTGAGTTCATTAAGTGGGTTTCCAAGATAAAGTTAGGAATACGGTTGTGCCCAACATGTTTATGGTATACCATGGTAGGATTGTACTGCTCTGAAATATCATAGGAGGAATCGATGAGGTTTAAACATAAGTACTGGCAGAAAATATATTTCTGAACTATTCGATCTGAGCAGACTACTACTTACCCCATTTGGGAATGATACACTGGTCCAAATTTAGTTCAGTGCGAGAAAAAGAACGAGTATTGGAGTGACAAGGGGTAGGAAATTAACCTGAAGTATTTAGAGTGGTATTACAGGTGTAGGAGCGAATGAGGTTATGGGTAAAGGAAAGAAAATCTCTTCCGTAGAAGAGTAGGACCTTAGGCCATAAGATGAAACACTCGCAGACACTACATTTGACAGGGTAAAGGGGAGATGTTGGTATTCCATCACCGACAAGAGCAATGGAGAGACAAGAAGAAAAGTCCATGCATTAGAGAACAGAGAGAAGTGAAAAAAGACAAACAAAGGGAATCTAACAGAGAAAGACTTTTGCCACACCCTGTCAAATGTTTTGGACATGTGAAAGACAACGACATAAATCATATTCGTGCTTACAATAAGGCGACAGACAGCTAGCGTATAACAAATACTCCTGCGGTTGTGGCGAATCGGATCCGGTGTTCACACAATCACTTTACAATTTGCAAAGAAACTGACATACTGTTGGTGTGAACTAAGGATAATATTAGTGGCTGATATTTCATCCCTCGAGCGCGTATTCGAACAAAATTGTCATATACACTTATTGCCAGGTACCCAATCTATCGACCAACCCCTTGGAAAGGATGAACGGCTTGGTACACTGTGGGCCAGCTGCCGCAACCAGGATTCCAATTTACGTGCTGGATCCCGGGCGGCCCGTGAGTGCGTCGCGGTCAGCAACGCTAACACAGGAAGAGTGACTGCACATGGATGTCCCTGTTGGTCCGCAGAGGTTTTGTTATGACAAGAACATCACAAACCTTCACTGGATCCTTCTGTCATTAAACTACGAAGTGATTCTACAGCTGGGGTGAGGCTACGTAATCCTCCACAGAAACCAGGAATAGACGTTAATGACTTAGCTAAATGGGAATGGATGTGGCCGGCTGCCGGGCTGGCCCTCATACTGGGAATGGATGTGGCCGGCCGGCTGGCTATTATAAGCACCGGACACACTGCAAATGAAAGTTTTGGTCCTCAAGTCGAGCCACTGAACTCAACCACTGGAGACAACCGTATCCGTTTGCTTAGATGGGATACGAAAGGGAGAAAGTAGAGTTTGAACAGATAAAGTGTAGTGGAGAAAGGACAGTAGCAGGGTGTAAGTAAGTAGGTGTAAGTTTCAAAGTGTAGAGGTGTATTGTGCGAGCTAAATTGAAGTGAGCGAATGAATACGGTGTTTCGCGTTACTTCGATACCCACGGCACACGGGTTGTATGTGTATGTGTGTAGTTAAGATGGATTAACATCTGTTCGTTATAGTGTTTCCCCTCAGGAATTTAAGGTCCCGGGACAATTAGGTGTGTTACATGATTGCGTTTCTCTCGAGTTCTTAGTTTAGTCTGTAGTTTGTGTCCTCGCGTTTTTGTATTACTTTTCTTACACCAGAGACAACTGGTACTATGTTATATGGCAGTGTTTGGGCTTTTCTTGTTAGTGACGCATTTCATTACCTTGTTTTGTACCGTCTGCAGCTTAGGTCATACAAGGTCTGGAGGCCAGGTGTGTGTGTGTGTGTGGGTGGGGAATGGAGAATGCCTCAGCATGGGGAGAACGATGGACTTGCCAAAAAGCAGTTTATGTTCTTCCGAGAAGCGCTGGCCACAATCTGTTCTTTTGTGTATACGGACTACCATTAAACCTCCTCACGTTAGTCTGTGGCCTGATTCTTAATACATCTCTTCAGGTGTTATAAATGTATTTTCGCTTTACAAATATGTCACCATGTTTCACTCTTTCCAACACCACAAATGTGAACTTGATGTCTTGTTTTTCAGTCTGTTTCATGACTGCTGAGTCTACGCCGTCCTGCCTTTGCGCGAGGCTGGGGTGTTCAGGGAGTGCGCTATGGCAAACGACTTTAGCGTCATCAGGGTAAAAGGCGTCGACCCTTATGTTCCCTCCTGGAGGAGGCTACACAGAGCGTTGGTGACAGTACCTTACCTTGTGGGGCCTCGTGCCTGGTGAAAGCCAAGCGTGACGACACTACCGCCCACATCCCGCCTACACTGCCAGCCGCCGCCTGCCACACTACCACCCACTCCCTGCCACCATCCATACACCCGGCTACTGTCCACTCTCCCTGCTGCCACCCACTCTCCCAGCTACCACCCACACTCCCTACTGCCACACACTCTCCCTGTTACCGACCATATTCCCTGCTGTCACCCACACTCCCTGCTACCTCCCACACAATAATTTCTTCCCAGTTCCTGGTCACCGTCCAACTCTGTAGGCCCTAACCTGACGCAGGCGAGGTGCAACCCGCAGCAAAAAGCGTGTGTTACAACAAGGCGGGGCTGGCAGGCAGGCACCCGCCTAACATGGTGACCACAGCCGTCACTACAGAGGCGAGGAGGAGGAGGAGGAGGAGGCTATACGGACGAGTTATGAGGTCGGGGAACGACAGTCTGGGATGCCCGTGGAAACACACAATGTGATGATAACGCTATGAGGCAGACGCTGCGAAGTGTCGCATGCCTGACGTGAACATCCCGCAAAGAATCCATTCGTATTCCTGAACGCACAGAAATTCTCAGTCGATGCCACAGGTGGGCTGCTGTTCAGCTGGTGGTGTCACCCTGCACGGTCAGAGATGAGACGCAAGCAGATGAAACACGTGGGTCCAGTCAGTGTAGTTCTAGGGGGTTGGATGTATGGCTAGGGGAGCTGAGGGTCCAAGTAAGAGGACGCTAAAGGAGACAGCTAAGGCCAGACAAGTGGTCCACGATGTCTTCCGAAATCGCCTTAACCTCTCCTACTCAGCAGGTCAAAACGATCCATGACTTCCCACATATATTCTCCTTTACAATGTTTACAATCCCAGAGCAAACGAATTACCTTGTTAACACTTTCACAACCAACAGGAATCCTATCTTAAAAATGCATTCAAGATAAGCCATAATTAGAGCCAACTGACACCATTGTGAAATATATTGAGTATCACAAACCGTATATACGACACAGAGACTGGTTGGTTATCTAGGCTTACGACCTATCGACTACAAGGGTCACTAAGGGCGTCCACGTCAACAGGTAACCAGCAGTCAAAACATCCTTAACACCAGGTGGTCGAAATATTTATCAGTCCATACACGCTCTCACTACATACACGGCCCTTGATATACAGAGATTATCATATATGTCCTGAGACTTCAAGGTCCAGGCCATTGTATTGCATGTCAGTATCCACATCGTTCTGTGTACATTGTCTTAATAGACAATATAATAGTATATCACTGTTAACAGAGGACGCAGACAACAGGAAGGACACCGGAAAAAAAAAAGTTGTGCTTTTCCCAAAGCAGACGCGAGAAGACCGAGAGTTGTATACAAGCAAAGACGCCAGAGCGCGAATTCAGACAGGCGTCCAATGTCTCCTGAAAGACGAAGGAGTCTCTCCAACAGCATCTGCATACTTCTAGTTACTATCACTTCCAGGGCAGCACAGCAAGCCACCGTCACGCACGTCTCTCTGTGATCAAAGTTACCTAAGTTAGGCAAATAAGGATGGGAAAGCGGCGGGAGGCAGCATGTGACTGTTGGCAGGAGGGCGAGTGTTGTGTAGCGGACACCTGGGCTATGGCGGGCGGCCACTACACCTGCCGCTTGCCACTTCACTAGTTTGAGACACAGATGCGATGCTCAGCCCTAAAACCCCTCCAGGTATAGAGGATCCGATGTACTGTAGAATCTTAAATATATTTTTACTGTATGTTGCTCAATGAAGATAATACTGAGGAACCAAGAACAAATTTCTGATACATTCCAGATATATATTACAGATATCTGGAGTAATGACAGAGGTGGACGACCAGATACTGTTGTCAAGTCATCGTAATTTGATGTCAAACATTTCTTCCAAAGCTACCTGCTCTCCCGTGTAACTGGTTCCCCGTTGGCCATTCGTCACCGAATAGGGCCTCTCTGTATCTCCGACACGGTACCCCCAGCCCACCAGTACTGGCCTGTAATTGTATAAGTCTATACGTCTAAAGTACTGTATGTCGAGTGGCTGTATTGCCCTGGTCGGGCCAAATCCTTTGGGAGGTAAGTAAATTAATTAGTGTAACTAAACCTCTGTGGGCGAGAACAGTCAGACTCAAAATGAACAGGTTACCAGTCTACTCTCCCGTGTCCTCCCTCTCACAGGCCTACTCTCCCGTGTCCTCCCTCTCACAAGCCTACTCTCCCGTGTCCTCCCTCTCACAAGCCTACTCTCCCGTGTCCTCTCTCACACCACATCTTCATCCATAAATCCTATTACCGTGCATGACAATCATTAAATAAAATGGGTGACATACCTAATACACCAGTATGGCTTCCGTAAGGCGAGATCCACTGGTGATATTCTTTCCTATCTTACTATTGTCTGGTCATCATCCCTGAAAGATTTTGGGGAGTCATATGTAGTTGCCCTTGACATATCTAAGGCTTTTGACAGGG
>JAUUDW010645057.1:0-10806 GCA_032361385.1 Panulirus guttatus | reverse complement strand
TGACCTGGCTCATTTCAAGAGACATGTTTTTCACTTTCTCAAAAATTTGCAAATACTTTCCCTGTCTGTTTTTCCCCCTTTCTCAATTCTCTCTATATTTCAATTATGGCCCAGCCTTGATGTGGACTTCTGTCCATGACTGGAGCCTTCAACATAAAAAAAAAAAATCCCTCACAAATTTCTTGGCTTTAGATGCAACATAAATGGCAAATGGAGCTGTTTGACACTACCTCAGGGTTGCCATTAACAGTACTGCCATCACATGTGGGCAGGTATGGGCTGCCACACGGATCCAAATGACGTAGGCCAAATGGTAAGTATCAAATTTCACGTGAATATCTGAAAGCGATTATATCTTTTTCTTGGGAGACTGTCCAGATCTGGAGAACAAACATAATGACGGATGAAAAGGTGTTCCAACACAGGCACACTGAATATGGCTTTGCCAGAGGCCAAAAAGTAAGGAATACGATGTGATGACATCCGTCCAGCTTGTTGAGTGACCATCTGGATACAGGACTGTGATCATGCCACACTTCCAGTTGCTGACAGGGTGTCAGCATGAAGACAGCCTCCATGTACAGAAAACCTGCCGGTTCCTATGACCCTAAAAGTCACTCCCTTCATCGGCATCCCGCCACACAACCCCGTCTACACCACAGTCCTCCACTGCTGACACCATCATCTTTTTTCCTCTGTAGCACCAGCCATTATCTCTTACTGACTTCCCTCATCGTCAATTATTACCAGTTTCTTTTATCGTCATCAGTTACCAGTTTCCTTCACCATTCTACATTGTCAGCTTTCCCCATCACAAGCAGCACTACCCTCCCACTATCTCTTGTCTTTAAACTTACGATCATTTGGTTGTATGTGGCATTATGGTCCACACAAAGTTGGTTCTATCATAAGCAAAAATGCTTCACAAGTAACTTTATCAGGCTTCGCTGTCTTTCATTACGAGGTTTATTCATTCCTCAATGGGTCAGAATAACTACAGCCTGCAGACCCGAGTTATTCTATTTAAATCTTGACATGATAAGTTTCAGACGAAAGCTACAGGTCATTTAGGTCTCGAGCCGAGACCTGAGGTCAGAAGAGATCTAACCTAACCTAACCTGATCACCTACCATAGCCTGGCACGAGGACAAGATGTCACTACCTGACGCAGGAACATAAACACCACCGCTGGGCCAACTTACCTTGCGCATCTTTTTCGTCATTTCGTCCTCATCTCCTCCTCTCGCGTGAGGGAAGGGAGGCGGGAGACCCAGTGGCCTTGGGGAGGGCAGGTCCGGCACGTCTCTTCCTGCCACACCTGTTGGTGATAGGCCAGAATAATTGTGGACCCACAAGTAACAACAATTTAACAAATTTTGCAAAAGTCGGTCGATTTAGTTTATTTCCAAGAATACTAAGGAAACTTAATAGTACTACCTGGAGCGTTTGGTATATAAACACTGAGGGTAAAACAACAACATGTAGAGCGCAAAGAGAACGTCTGAGTCACGTAAACAAGAGCCTAGCAATAATAAACACCTGTCACGGGAGCGGCTGCGGTGTCTCCGTCAGATTCCTTCTCCGGGGAAGTCCCCGACTTCTCTGGGGATGAGGAAGTGTAGGGATGGTCCGACGGCGACGAGTGTTCCGGTGTACCTTCTGCAGTAGCAACAGGTCTCTTCATCTGCTTGATGTCTGCTTCTGACTGAGGAGGCAGCGAGGGGGACGGCTGCATCACCTTGCCAGACTCTGTGGGCCTGGGAGGGGTAAACTCTGTGATTATGGGCGCTTTGGGCCTTGGTGGCTTGGCATAAATCTTTGTACTTTTAGACAAGTCTTCTTGTAACACTGGGGAGCCGTCAGTGAGAGGTGGAGAAGACTCGTGTATGGTCGGCAAGGGAGGTCGCGTTAGGAACCTTGGGTCATACTCGAGTGGAGGCTGAGGTCTTGGCGGTGTCATTTCCCGCTCGTCGTCAGCATCATCACTGGGAGGGTCAGGTCTTGGAGGTGGGCATACATGCGACTCATCCACATGGGCGCCATCCAAGGCTGGAGGGACAGGGCGAGGGGGTGCAGTCTCATGCAAGACAGGAGGGTGAGGGCGAGGGGGTGCAGTCTCATGCAGGGGGACAGTGACACCAGTTGACCCTAACTTTCCGTACACCTCGGTCGGTCCGGGCGGCCTGGGCGGTGGCACCTCGTCTGTTTCATCGGTTGGGGTTGGGGGCCGTGGAGGTGGCTCCGGCGGCCTTGGGGGTGGAACCTCACCTGTTTCAACATCTGGGGTTGGGGGTCGTGGAGGTGGCAAGTCCTCTTCGACAGTGGGGCATGAGGGAGGCGGTCCCTCTGTCTCACTGGCAGGGGAATGATACTGTGTCTGTTTTACAAAATCTGAGTCTGTATTTCTAGGAGCTGATGACTCTGTCGGCCTCACCTGCAGCAGGGTGGGTTCCTCCGGTGGTGGCAGGTCCGGTGGCAAAGGCCACTCTTCATCGGGATCATAGACTGTTCCAGATACAGGGTGTTCCTCTACAGATACAAGATGTCCCTCTACAGTTCCAGATACAGGATGCACTTCTACTACTGAAGGAGACGCTTGGCTTACGTGAGCAACAGAAGCGTCTTCATTCACACCCCGAAGTGATGCAGCTACTGCAGAAGATACGCTAGATTGTACCGTGGGTAGTGAAGCTTCTACAGGCAGTGGAGCGCGGTCTACAGCGGTAGGCGCGGTACAGTGGGCAGGCGGAGCGATTACTGGAGTGTGGGCAAGTTGTGAAGATTCGGGTGAAGTGAGAACAGAATCACAGGTGTCAGAGGCAACAGTCTGTGGCGGAACAGAAGCGGAAGGTCGCTGTGGAGAAGGATCAGCTGCAGGAGTAGATGGTGGAGATATCCACCTGGAAATACGAAGAAAAAGAGTGAGAGAATAAAATATGCCCAGAATAAACCTACAATTACTGCATATCAGATATTAGGATCTTTAGACCAACACCAAAGTAAAATAAAGTTAATACAGTGATAACCTTGTTACATATGTATATATACACGAAGACTGAGTCTTCAAGCATTAGTCCGACACCTTTCTTTCATAAACATCCGTGAGAATAAAGAGGCAGGTTTCCCAGCACTATAAACCTTCAAACAGCCAAGCTTATTTAACTTTTAGTTGATGGAGACAGTTGAACATCGTTCCTGTGCTTACAGTGAAGAATAATGCGTTATAACCTTCTCGAAAGACGCCTGAGTAACTGTCAGTAGCGGAAGGCAACTCTTACTCTAGCGTTCAGTCGCAGAAACCTCTGAAAGTCTTCAAAGCAGCAGCATTGATATATTGACATAAAACCGAATCTACTCAGTGAATCTCATAAAACTCTCCGGATAGTCTTTTTTTTTTTTTTTTGTCGAGCATATTTTTCCTAGTTCTAACTCCGATTTCATACAGGAACATTTTTTTCACGAAACACTAACTTTCCTTTCATTGGGCGCTCGGTGAGTAGAGCAAAGACGAGTTTCCTACACTCAATTGCTGTCGCATCCGACGGGTCTAGCTTAAGTTAGTTGAGTGAGGCGTCCTGCTGTGTTCTCCATCGCACCTAAGCAAAGACCAGAGCTGTGAGCATTTTAGCTTCAAGTCCAAGATATTCTGGTTAGATTTTCTGGTTACTGGGTGAAGAAAGAAGCAAAGTGGTGGTTCACAGGGGGCAAATGGAACACTGCAGTCATAGTCATATCCATGCCAGGGTATAATGGGCTGCTATACGCGCTCAATTCTTCACTCACTCTTAACTGCACAGGCCAAAAGAATAGCCTGTGCAGTTAGGACTATCTATCTATCTATCTATCTATCTATATCCCTGATGCCCATCCTCTTTGGGAACCCCCTCAAGTGGGTGGCCACTGCAAAAGAGTCTTCATAAGTGGTGAATTCCAGTGCTACTTTTTTAAGTTCCTCACACTCAACAGGCCACTGGCAGAGGGGCGACTCTCCTGCAGTGTTTTCAGAGGCTCTTATTCAGCGTTCCTACCGACTAACTTCTACAGTTAAGACCCAGCAGTACATTATCCATCCACACGTTCAGGTTTAACTGACCAGTTCTGGCCTAGACGGTTAACACTGAGTGAAGAACTGAGCGTGTGTAGCGGCGCTGTGGGTAGCACGACAAAGAAGGGCCGGAATAATGCAGGTGGTAAGTTATATGAGAACACGGGGAGTTATGCAGCAGCGGTTAACAGCAAAACGTACACCTGAGCAGATATATTATCCCATTATATATACAAGCACTTCAAAAGGTAGTTAATGCTTTATATTACCGGAATACCAAACTACATGAAAAATAAGGCCTTTGCACACGGCTCTACTCTCAAAATGTAGGACTATATGTGTGCGCGAATATGAGACTGAGCATCAAGTGGTGCACATGTGGAGCTGAGGGCGTTTGTTCAAACCTGAAGGCATCCCTGACGGTGTGGGTGTCCTTGACGGCGTCCGGTCTCCTGAGGGAGGTGGTCTTCTCCAGCATGAGCGTCCTGTCCCCTTGGGTGTCCCCGCTGTGGAGCACCACCCGCGTCGTCACCTTCTCTGAGGACACCTCCTTCCACGCCTGCGCCCGCAACACACAATGAAGGGAATGAGAGACGAACACATGTATCAACAGAGACGAAAAACTGTTTTAATATGACATGAATGGGAGCAACTGCTATGCCCAAAACACTTTGGTAAGATATTCTTTTGAGGGGAGAAAAAAAAAAGCCCCAGGAAGCAAGTGTACACAGAACGATACGAAAAGACGTAAGTGATGAGATTACAAAGCACAACTAACCACCATCAGGATATAGAGGAACGAGTGAACATAAATAAACATCGAAAGGTTTCGACGGCTCTACAACCCTCCAAGGAACGGCTTCCCCGGGCAGCCTAGTCCAAGTCGTCTCCTGACTGATTATCTACTTATTTCGTAAACTATCAGTATCAAGTCATGGCCTGGGAGAACATGGCTTACAAAGGCTTGAGGGCCGACTCCCGATAACATCTGGCATCATATATATCCCCCCTTATCATTTCCAGTATTGTCTTTATCAGTTTATCTGTTAAAATCTATCAACTTTACAGACATGCGAATGATGGTAAACATATTAACAATTTACTTATCAATTTCTACAAATCATCAGCTGCAAAGTTTTTGGTCCCCAGTCATTTAAAAGACAAAACCTACTCTGACCGAGTGAACTGTAGTTTTGCCACAGCAAACTTCAGTTATCCAGAACTGATCCACCTAAATCCAATCCTAACCTAATCCTACTTACTCTTAAATAACGTCAAAGATTAACAAATAAAGACAAACAATGTGATCCACGGGTGAACACCGGTCATTATCAACATGGAAAGACGCGCCCATTGTGCCAACAAACCAACAGGCGCCTATCGGGATGGTCCTGCAGAGAGAGCGGAGGAGCACTTTACCTCTCTGAAAGTGGGAAGGGAAACGCTGGTCTTTAGCCTCTATATATCATCTAACAAATCCAGTCTTGAGAATTCGAGATGAGCAGCGAGATGAAAAGGCGATCCAACGATACTTTTTAAACTGAATTTCTAAATACGTTGCATCACCTCCTCCTGTGTTGTAACAGAAGGATGAACTAACTGAACTGCAATCCATACTGTTCACGTTCCATTTATGTCACGCGTTATGAACAAATTTTCAAATGATAATGTGGTGTTTTGACCTTTGGATTGATACAGGGTTCACACAAGTGTGTATCCATAAAAAGTTCTATTCTAGTACCCTGAGGGAAGTCTCATACCTCTATCTTACGCTGCTCTTTACCAATGAAGGTCGTAAAACAATGATAACATTCAAAAGAATTTTCTGCCTTCTGTCGCGTACGATCTGGCTACGGATTCTTATCATTAGAGACGGAACAATTCATCATTTTTCAGAGCTAGCGCTCTAACCCATGACTTACAAACAACGTGTGTCGACATTTGTAGGGACATTTTCTGTGACAAGACAACTTCAGACTATCAATGAGGACAGAAAAAAGAACTCAAGATATCTGCTTGCTTCTTCATGCCGTGTGTTGCTTTTGTGATTCACGTCAGAGGAATGATGAAGCTGGGTATCAGGTCTGCCTAGGGGAACTGGGAGTCCCTCCTCTTTACCTAGTCTACGGGACTGGGACTATGGACCCGCCTGTACACAGATCCCTACAAAAGATGAATATCGCTAAGGGCGTAAAACCCGCAGCCACACCTGAGACAAGAAATAACGATTCCTGTGACTGGATGGAAAGGGAAGAGGAGAGATGTGTGGAGGTTTTCAGAAAGGATGATTCAGATGTGTTGAGTGAGACACAGTGAAGTTTCTATGGATCGCTTGGAAGGAATGGTGTGAGGAGTGAGACCAGTCGTGTTAGATGCTAGAAATGGTTAGGTTAAGGAAGGTGTGGGAATCCTGATCAGTGGCGGTTCCAGTAGTCTGCTTGTAACAGATAAAGAAAGATGAAATTAGCGGTGGTGGAGCAGCTGTGATGAACAATATTGATTTTGTTACTAAAGTCATGGATTTCCTGAATGACGAGATAACATGTGAGAAGAAACACATAGGATATGCATAGAGCCACGAGTCCCTTCTGTCTTTACGACACTCCGTCACAGCTCAGGAAGCCCACCACGTCCACCGGGCGGGACCATAGTTCATAAAGTGTTGTGATGTTTGTGTTACTACGCGAGGAGAGTGCAGGGCAACTGAGAATCAAGTGTTCGGTGTCTTCATCGTGGGTGTTGCATCGTGGGCGTAAAGGGCTGTGGGATGTGTTGCGTCGGTGTTTCTAGTGCTGTAGGGACGGGTACAGACGGGAAGGTACGACTCGTGTTTGTCTGGGGAGTGTGGTTTTAGACGGAATACTTGTAATCAAACAGCCAAAAGCCAGTTTTCTATCATGGCCACTGACGGCCGTGTGGTCAGCACTCCGACTGCCACACACAGATAGGCAGAGGGTCGAATCCTCTCTCTGGAGGGTAAGATGTTACCCCATACTTAAGATAACAGTTGCACGACGTTGCAATGGATGGCAAGGTTATCATGAAAGAGAAACACTCTGCATATCATTAGAACTCTCTGCAGTCTTGATTTGTATCCAACTCTTCAAAAAGAAAAAGAAAACAAAGCCTCTGGAAGGAGACGTGAAGTTCACAATATGGGAAGGGGGTTTTCGCTGATGGCATTACCTCCGCCCGTACAAGACATGTGACTAAGACATACCTTCCCCGGCGTGACAGGTGTCTGGCTGGTGTCTTGCGCCTCCGTCTGCACCTGCACAGGGATGTGCACGTCGCCGTTGGCCAGTCCCTGGGGCCTGTCCGCCTCCCGACGCGCTGCATCCTTCTCTGGCCTCTTGCGTTCCCCAGACTTGGATCGTGATCTGGGGAGATTTGCCATGTGAGGTTCGTATGTATACATTTACCAAAGAAAAGTTTCTTCAACTAACTTTGTTACAAAAAATAGTCTTCATCACTATACGTTTTGGATGGGTTTCCGCGCTACACGCTGAAACCACTCACGCAGGAGTTCCCTCACACTGGTCATTATATGAATGAAATTATTTTTTACATAACAACAACCCTCTCTCCCGATTTCACCCTGGAAGCTCTTCTGTCCTTACCGCAATGGATGGAGTCACATTCTGACCTGTTTCATTAACCAGCCGGATGTACTTTTATGTACAAGCCTATATCAACTCAACTGCAAGGGTTTGCAAACAGAGGCAGATTACATGTATATTTTACAGAACGCTAAAAGCGGAGAAAATTTACATCTTCTCTCCATAATCCATACATTGTGTTCATACGACCTTAACGATTTCACAGTCTAAAAGCGCTGCTTCCAAAATGCACGTCACGTAATCAACAGGTCGTGAGACCAACATCATTGGTTCCTACTCCTTGCCATGTGCGTCTGTGCCTCATCCTTGTCCTGGCAGCGTGCACGTCACAGGGTCCTCTTCTGGTTGCAAAATCTCCATTCATGGACCTGCAGTGTCGTCTCTAAACGTCTAATACTGTTGAACAGATTATGAAGGCAGCTGACCACCATGCAAATCTTATCCTCTCTCTCAGGTCATCGATGGGTCCTTGAATGGGTCTTATGAACTGAAAGGGTTAACTCATGGTTGGCCAGGACGTCGGGTCCCACCTCTGTGTCCCGGCTAATTCACCCAGGTCACGCCAACACTACTCCTCTATGTAAGTGGACCCAAATAAACTTCATAGTGAAGTTTACGTGTATTTCATTTCCTAATATCGGTAACACAGAATGAACAAGCCCCTCACATCAGGGTCTTGGTACGATATATTCAAACAGGTGGTTAACAACAATATGTATTCCTGCTGTCTCACATTGTGCACACTTAGCCCAGGTATCTCATCGGACTCTCTTTCACTTGCTACTCGCAGCTCTGTACGCACCACAACCTGCCACACTGGTACCGACACAATTTCAAAAGAAATCCATCTACTAGCCAAGCCACAAGGAGGGGTGAGTGGAGTGGTGCTTTCTTTACTATCCTGTCTTAACCACAATTCGGAATAAGTCAGCAGATAACAACGGTCTTTAGCTGTACTGTCTAATTTAAGGACAGTGTCATGCACGATCTGCTTCAGTACATCACAAGAATAAGGGATCAATTTTTGCGCCGTCTGCAGTGTGTGTGATATCACCTATGGGGATACAGTACCCAGTGATTCAGGTTGGTATCAACCAATAATGGGACACAGATCATAGCAAAATTATTCTACACAGAGCTGAAATATCCAGGATAATCCCTCCCAGGAGAACTGCAAGCTACAACAACTTCATTTCGAATTTCATTGACCATCTGTAGATGCGTCTTCAGTTCAACTCCATACTTTAGTTGATGTTATCCCAGTACTGTATCAGATGGATGTGAGGTCTATTTCCTGTTTCATGTTCACGATTCTAGTAGCCATTGGGGCATCCAAAGATAATTCACAGCTGGTTCATTTGTACCTTTACGTCATGCCATTACAACATTCCACAACGTACATATACGTCTGAACTCAAAAGAAGATGGTCAATGTCCATCTTGTGTTCCTATCTTTGAACACATTTACATGTATGATCTCGTTTTAATATGAACTGCTCCTCAGCAGTAACGTACTCTCTATCTATCTATCTATCTATCTATCTATCTATGATCAGTGCTCTATTACCAGTTCCATGGCACGGATCAGGTATACACAGCCTATGAACTTACACATCCTCAACCCGTGCCAGGTGTGTGCAATCGAGGTACCTCTTACTCTCGCTCTGCAGACTAAGATGCCTCGTCAAGTGAGGCCAGTGCCTTCAGCCATGCCATCTCCGCAAACCGCTTCCAGTGTATCCGATCCGCAGTCATTCCTTTAACATCTTCATCTGAAACATCCTTTGCCGCATCCATCCATCTCCTCCGCCGTCTGCCTCCCCTCCCTCAATCCTGTTGATCTAGCAATTATCTGCAGTCCGTTCTACACGACCATATACCGTCCTTCATGACTCTCAAGGATGGGTCCTTCTAATGACCTCCTAACACCACATCTTTATATCCATCATCCTCGTTACAACTATACCACGCAGACCATCCGTCTTTGTCCTTTGTTTCTGAGCTGAACTGACGTGTACGCACTCTGGTTTCAGAGCCGCACATCAGCGACAGGACAAGTTCTACATAGAAACCTTCTTACACACTCCGTGATGAATATTTTCCCAATGAACTGGGCTTTTTAAGAGTACTCTTTATTTTTCCCTCTCCGAACATGAGCGTTCTCACTACCATCCTTACTGAGCTTTACTGTCTTCTGCCACATTCTAAAACAAGCGTCTTAATCTTACTCATGTGTTCACTTTGAGTCTCCTCTTCCCACGTATATCACTGAAGCGGTGCACCACTCCATCCACCTCGTCCTCTGATCTGCCTGACACACAATCATCTACACAGAGCAGCTCTACAAATCATCCACTCAGTCACTCCCATGGTTCGGCATTTCACCACAATCACCCGACCTCGACGCTCTCATTTCACGTTATGTCCCACTCATAACAAAAGCGTTAAATAACCATGATGACGTCGCTCAGCCTTGACGCATTCCCACATTTACTTCAAACTACCAACTCAAACCACGACATACTGTCACACACGCGCTCCGTTACAGAATCTCTTAACAGTATTCAGTAGTGTTCTGAACACACCATATGGAGTCGGAACTTCCCAGGACGCTTTCCTATTCGCTTTACATTAGATCTTCCTTTATAAAACATAAGGCTCATGAGCTTTGCACTCCTGGCAATAACTGACATTGCTTACAAAAGAAGAAACTGAAAAAAAAGGTAATGTAATCCAGATTAAAAAAAAACAGCAGAATAGTTTCAGTCTCAGTTACATAGATAACAAATACATTTTGCCACATCTGAAAATAATTATCCAGTGAAGTGGAATAGCAACAAGATGTTTCTCAAAGCCCACAGCTTTAGGAAGACGTCGAGTACGTGACTCAGTTCAGTCTATCGAAATTTTCCCTGTTGCTATCTCCATGTACCTTTAGTGGGGATAAATTTGGCAGGAATGAGGACCTAACATTCTCATGGGCTGTCAGGAGCAAGGGATTCCCTAATCCAAGGGGCGAACTTGCTACCCTAACTGAAATGCCACAACATATTCTAACCAAACATGCTATGTGAAAAAATCCAGTTGCTGAATGAAAAGGTTGATGCACAGAAACAGGTGATAGAAACACCAGAACAGGGT
>JAUUDW010645046.1:0-10806 GCA_032361385.1 Panulirus guttatus | reverse complement strand
TTATTTACCTCCTTCCAAAACATCTTTTTATTCTCCCTAAGGTTTAACGATACTCTCTCACCCCAGTTCTCATTTGCCCTGTTTATCAACCTTTTCACCTTCCTTTTGACCTCCTGCCGCTTTCTGTTATACTTCTTTTTCTTCACACTTATCGTCGTTTTCCACGTTAACAAGTTCACGCTAGGAACAGACGAAAATGGCCACATTAGCGCACACTCAGTCTCTAGCTGTCATTTGTAATGCACCGAAACCACAGCTCCCTATCCACATCCAGGTCCCACAGACCTTTCCCTGGTTTACCCCAGACGTTTCACATGCCCTAGTTCATTCCACTGACAGCTCGTCGATACCAGCATACCACATCGTTCCAATTTAATCTATCCCATGCATGTCTTTCACCCTCCTTCATATTCACGCACCGACCTCTCAAAATCCCTTTCACTCCATCCTTCCACCTCCAATTTGGCCTCTCGCTTCTCCTTGTTCCCTCCACCTCTGACGCATATATCCTCTTTCTCAACCTTTCCTCACTCATTTTATACATATGTCCAAACCACTTCAATACGCCCTCTACTGCTGTCTCAAGCACATTATTTTCATTACCACTCATTTCTCTTACCCTTTCATTACTTACTCGATCAAACCAACTCATTAAAATAATATCCTCAGATATGTCATTTCCAACACATAGATATTATCTAGAATACTTTGGTTATTGAATATTAGGCAAATCACATTTCTGTCTTGTGAGGAAGAGAGATTCACCATTGATCTGATGCAAGAGACTCCGTTGTGCACGGTTTAGTACTGTGACCCATGTATTTCATGGGATCATGTTCGAATCCCAGACAGGGAGAACAACCGCTTCCCCTCCCTGCAACCTATTCTCGCTTACAGCAACCTACCCCCTCCCTACCCCTACATAAAAACTAGTTAATTGCCTGGGGCCGAAAGGCTTCTCCGTTACCATCTCTCAAACCAAATGTCAAGTCATCAGTAAAAATATAGTTTAAAATCATTAATTCTATGTTTTTGATAAGTTCGCATCCGACATGCATGAACAACGTACAATATGAATTATAGGATCAATGTCCGCTTAGTAATCGACAGCCATTAAATCCGCATGTGATATATTACACGAGGGATTTTTTTATCATTTAATACAGTGTTACTGATTTCAAGAAAAAAAGGGAATGAAAACGGAAGATATTTACTCTGTCCCCAACCATGTGCATTTCAAACACGAAATTTTTGGACAAAAAATTTCTTCAGATTTATCAGGAAATTCCCAGATGTTTTTTAAACTTCACATATATTGACAACTTTCGGAATTTCATGAATATCTAAGCAAACGCTTTTCCTCCAGCCATGGTTTCTGTGCATGAAAAATGCAAGTTCGAACACTATGCATGAACATGAAAGCCTGTCTTTCCATTTCCAGGCATACCTGAAACGCGTCTATCGTGGGAGTCTTTGTGGTCTTAGAATCATCCCTAACGCCTGAAAAAGATGTTGAAGCTTCACCTTAGTTTCTACATACCTTACTGATTTCATGGGAAGGACAGTTAACAGGATGATGATGTTACTGTAATCATAGATGACTGGAATAGTAGCTATACTGGGAACCCTCACAATGACAAAGTTGAGAGTTCATATCTATTCTTAATGAGATGTGCCATTATCCCACCGTGAGTAAGGTTCCACAGGAGCCATAGAAGGGAGGTTCCTCACATACACCACAAGTGGAGGAAGTCCCACACGCCACATGTGGAGGAGGTCCCACATACCATATGTGGAGGAGGTCCCACATACCACAAGTGGAGAAGGTCCCACATACCATGTGTGGAGGAGGTCCCACATACCACAAGTGGAGGAGGTTCCACATACCACATATGGAGGAGGTCCCACACACCGCAAGTGGAGAAAGTCCCACATACCACATGTGTATGAGGTCCCACATACTATATGTGAAGGAGGTCCCACATACCACATGCGGAGGAGGTCCCAAATACCACAAGTGAGGCAGGTCCCGTAACGAGACCTCCCTAAGCAGGGGATTATGTATACCGAAGGTGATGAACGTCCTGCATATCCCATGTGGGTTATAGATATCCCACATACCGTAGGCATATCCTAGGGGAGGAAGATCCCACATGCCTCAGGAAAGTGTAGGCTCATCCATGTGATGGGACCACATTCCCTCGGGAAGGATGACCTGTATACTCCAGGTCCTGGAGATTCCATGCTAAGGAAACCCTCATATACCCCAGGTTAGTGAGGGTCCAAATATCAGGAGGGAGGGTGATCCCATATACCCCATACGAGGGAAGCCCTACGTACTTCCAGCTGGTGGAGATCACACACATCCCAGGTGAGGGAGATCTGGTTGTCTCGGTGACCAGGTAATAACGGGACATAAGAAAATGCTCAGATTTATTCATTAAGTTGGACTTCCAAGCCCCCAATATTGATGAGGTAGAATTCCTCTTGCGGTGTCCGAGGTGGGATGCGCCAGATCATCTCCGCTGAAGCGTTGGAGTGCCGCCATGGATGTCTTTTTGCGTACTTGATGGCCATCTTCGTGGGTTTGTAGATAACATTCGCTGGAATCTGGTCACTGCGGGTGGCGTGAGGCACGTTTGAAGAGTAATTTTGATTATTTGATCCAGGAAGGGAATTTATACTTTTCACTTACAAGCACAACGAAACACCGCAACCCCTCCACACGTTAATCTCTCTTGTAACAGTTTCCCTTCACACCAATCCTGCTAAATACAACAATTTTCTCTCTAAGAAGGACCTGTGCCACCATCTCCAGATGAATTATCAAAATATCTTCCGTGTATCTGACTTTTTCCACACTCCAGACAGCTTTCACACTTGCACATCATGCTTCCTTCTGAACATAATGCCTTTCAGACACTGAATTCCTTTTGCTCGGTGAATCTCATCAAACCATGTCACCTACACAAACCATGACCATTGTCACATGTACACAGTTAAGCTCTGTCCACACACAAGGTTCACTTCCAGATGCCAGAGTCTCCTCAGCCACCATGTACTCGCTGCGCACTCGGCTTCTCCCTCCACATCACTCCCCTCCGTATACATGACCCTTTCCGTAGACATGGTCTTCATATGACACTCCATTTGTAATCAGTTCCCATCCTTCCTCGACATAACAGGTACCTTCCCACTCAAGGTCAGTCCCACGTGACAAACTGTTTTATACGTCATGATCCTTCACATTTCGCACCAATCCCTGTTCATACACCAAGTCCTTTCATATTTCAGGTCCCCTGCATAAAGAAAAGATATCCATGTGGTTGACCCTCTTTGCATACCAAATAACAAGTCCCCTTGACAAAGGTTCTCTTCGGTATACATGCTCCTTTTCCACGCATCACAACTCCTCCAGATGACAAGCACAATCTCACGCACTGCCAGCCACAGTTCACTGACTTGTATCTTTGCTGTGCTACAGTATGGTGGATCCAGATGCAAATCACTTCACGAATTTCATTGTTGTGTTCAGGCCTGATTATCTCTATTAGTATTTCAGTGTCTGAGCCCTGGATACTTAAATGAGAACTTGGTTATTATTAAGCTTGAACTTGACTCTTTCTAAGTAGCCTTTTTTTCTATGTGGACTTGTCCATTCAACCACGAGTCAAAATGAACCTTCCAGATACTCTCTCTCTCTCTCTCTCTCTCTCTCTCTCTCTCTCTCTCTCTCTCTCTCTCTCTCTCCTAATCCTTTGAAATTTGACAGCATTACAGCTTACCCTCTGGTGCCTTTGATGTCATCTTACTTCTTAAGGAAAATATGATTACATTTCACTTATAATCACACGTAATTTCCAAGGGGAAGAATACCCGACGGGAATGTATCATGAAATTTACATAGATGTAGCTGACTACATTAACGCTCTATACCAGGAAAGGGAAAGCCTCTGAAAAAGAATTTTGTCACACACAAGATGTGTTGATTGCAGTCTGGCAGGCAGCGAGACTTCGGATGTTGCTTGTGTTGGAGTAGATGGTTGGTGAGTGGTTGGGATCCACGAGTGGATGAACGATATTTGTAGATGGAATGTTTACTGGTGAACAAATTTTGTCACATTAATAGCTGATTATGTTGAGTGTGTTCTGAGTAGGCATAGGTATAGGTGTTGCCATAGTTTGTGTTGAGTACCAGAGTTAATTTGGATGACTTGGGCAATGGCATATTCATTTATAGGTGGGGCAAGTGTGTTTATTAGTTCAAGTATGGTAACAGTGAATGTAGGCTGAGCAACTGTTTAAGGGTACATTACGTGTAAATAGATTAGCGTTGAGTTGAGTTGGTATAAGGAAAGCATCTGATGACTGGAGTACGATACTATGAGTGGAATAAGTGTTAAAACATCAACTATAACCTAGATGAAGAGGCGTGGGAAGAAAGACTGTGAACAGAATATATCTAATGAAAGCAGCATGGCGTGAGTGGATTAAGACAGAGAACTTGAGAATGGAATGTGTTTGAGTACCGCAAGTGTGAAAAGAAGTACAGACAGAGTAGTGAGCTGAGCAGGTGTGAGTGGAGTACATCTTGTGAGTACAGAGCTTTTGGATAGAATAGGTGTAGGCAGAACATATTTAGTTATCAGCAGAACAAATTCTTGTGGAGTAGGTACGGATGTGATGTATAAGTTGATGCAGAGTTGGTTAATTTACATATGTGCTCAGTGTTTAAGTATAGTAATGTGTTTAAGTATAGTAATGTGTAGTTGATCAACTTTGGACTAAGTAGAGTTAGTGCTATTGCAGTAGCTTTATGTAAACATTGCAAATGCAGGTGTAGGTGGAGTATCTATAGATGGAATGGAATAAGTGGAATAGATAAAGACAGAGAGCCCAGTGGGTGGACTAGACATGGTCAAGAGTTCATGATGAGTGGAGAGAGTGCGGTTGTAGTAGGTATGCGTTCAATAAGCACACTCAAAGTACATGTGAGTGGATCAGCTGTATATGTATGCATAGTGCCTGTGGATGGAGTGAGTGTAAACACAGTACTTGGGTTGAGATAGGAGGACGCGTTGCCAAGGAGAACGGTCGGGACGTACACCGTGATGCGATTTCCTGGGGCTGGAAGGAGAGCCTAAAGTGAGCTGATATTTAGTTATTACAAGTTAGGGTTAGCGGGCTTACCAGTAGGCGGAAGACCAGCAGGCCACCAGGATGACGGGCGTCTGGAAGAACTTCAAGGAGAAAGTTCCGTGGTAGTTCTCGAACAGGTTCTTGTAATAGAACCCCAGGCACTGCGGGGTAAAGAGGGAGGAGGATCACTGTGTCTTTAAAAACCTGCTGCAGTGGAATAGCTTAGGAATACAGTTAGCCTAATGAAGGTCAAGTTAGGGTCAGGTATTAAAGTGAAAAGTAACTTTTATCTATCTGTAAGCATTTAACGGAGATGAAAACCATAAAGATATCAGTTCACTGGGTTATTTCCTCAGTGGACTGATATCTTTATGGTTTTTGCTGCAAAGAGAAAAGTTTCAGCAAAAGTGTTGAATAATGGAAGCAAAAAACCTACTAGAAGTTTAATTTGAAACGCTAAAGATGAGGTTCCGTCAAAGTCAGGGTTGATTCAATAGGGAATAGTATGGTGGTTGTGAGAGCAAGTACGTAGGCTGCTTAGGTAGGGGTGGGCAGGAAAAGTAAAGTTAACGTAAGCAAGAGTCAACTGGGTGTATGGAAGGTAAGGTAAGTGGCTGTTAAAGTTACGTCACTAGGGGTATTAAGTGAATTATGGTCTAGAAGTGATCATATATTCTAGATGTGGTGATTAAGGAGCAAAGAGGGAGTTTCTGCTGTCACAGAGAGTCAGGATAGAGGGGGTTAGAACAGGGATTATTTTCAATGTGGATCATGGTAAGGGTCACCATGGGGGCTTATTAATGGGCCTGTGAAGGTTAAGATGATGTATAGTTGAGGTATTATAAGGTTCAAGGTAGGGGTCAGTGAGGCTGATGTGTAGGTCATTGAGGTAATGGTTAGCTTTGTGTGTGTGTCTGTTTCTGTGTGTGTGTGTGTGTGTGTGTGTGTGTGTGTGTATGTGAGAGAGAGAGAGAGAGAGAGAAAGAGAGAGAGGATTGTGCCGCAGTGCTGAGCTAGATTCGTCAAACGTGAAGATGGTGCCAAAGTAGGATATGTTAGGATTAGGATCGAATTAAATGGATCAGAGCAGAAGTAAGAGGGTTAGTTAAGGTAGCATTGCTAAGACCCCTTGGGAGGTTGTGAGGATTAGCTTCAGGCACTCCGTAAAGGGATGATGGATTCAGCCAAATTTAGTTCCAAAAGGGAAAGTACTGTAACGCAGTATACCGAAAATATATTTTACAATAGAATGAATATAAATCTTGTTAAAGGTAGAAAAACTCCCGAGATATAAATTACATTAAAATTGATATAAAACATTATATATAGTAAAAAAAATTCTAACCAGAATAAAGGCTAGATCCGCGCCTTTGGAACTTTATAGATTTATTTCTGCAGTTTATCAATACTGTCGAAATTAATCCATAGGTATCAGTATTTAAGAAATGATAGTGATTTATTTGATGTAATCATCCTTTGTTTGTACCCCGGAAAAGTGCTGTATGAGTCATTATGAAGATACAGACAGAACCCAACAGGACATAAAAAAAAGTTGATGTGAGTAGCTTTCTGGAGTAGTCAGTTCATGTGTCTATTCAGCCTTACCAGTGTGTTAAGGGAAACATTAGAATTATGAACTATGAAGGAGAGGACGCTTACCTTGCCTAAAACTGTGTAGGAATTTTCCGGGTCTTCTTCCCCTGTAATGCTCATGTATATGACGTAGGTTGTGTCTGGCTGGAACGAAAGGTGTTTGAGATATCATCGTCTAAATTATACTGGACTGTGTGAACAGAATGCATTACTCATCACGAGGCATTTGTTAAGAAAAAGGAAATTACCTGTTTATTTGATACTTTCGTTAACGGATTTATACCCTGCTTATCAGTTTTATCAAAAAAGTCATGTTCTTTGCTTATAAAGAGCATGTATCAAAATCTATTCAGGATATGTTAACTTTTTAGAAGCTAAAGTCAACTCATATGTATCAGTTAGGTAAGACAAAGAAAAACCTATCAAGAACTTCCTTGAACTTTACATTTTCATGTTTTTCATCAATACTTGATATTTGTCGTTAACTGGTTTTTGGAGAGGGAAACCTCACCTCACCTGATATGAAAAGGGATCTCCATCATTTACCAGAGGTTGGGAGCCTCATTTTCTATCTGGGTTTCAAATGCTATGTGGGGATAGTGTCTTACCTGCGAACAGGAGCATCATCTGTTGCCGAGGTTGGAAGCTACACGTTAATTACCTGGAAAGTGGAACCCTTACTGGTACATGAGGATGGGACCTTAGAAAAAGGATTTTTCACCTTTTAGATGAAGTAGAGATCCACGCTTGCTACCTGCGACGGAACCCTCGCCCTATATTTAAGAACGGGATCTCTGCCTGATACGTTAGGGACGAGAGTCTTGCTACCATATAAATGACACCGGCTTCGTCGGACACTGGGTATTTAAAGCTTCAACGGGAGGTACTTGGTGCCCAGGACATAGCAATAGCTAGTATATGGGGATGGGGGCTTCACTTCATCACCTGGGAACGGAAACCTGGCTCGATGCCTGGAGCGAGGGACCTCTCGTGACGTTCCTGTGATGAGGAGTTTTACTCGGTGTCGGGGTACAGGAACTCTGTTTTGGGATGTGACTTTACCTAACGCCTAAGGATATGAATTTTTCTTAGTACCGAAAGATAGAGACGTGATCGGATATCTAAAGACGGAAGCCTCACCCAATACCTGGGAATGGAAATACCACAGGACGTTGATGGGGGGCATTTCACCCGGTGCCTGATGATAAACTCTCACGTGGTACCTGGAGAGAAGTGGCTTATTACGGGGTACAGGAGACTCAACAGGCACCTTGGAGTAGAAATATCTCGCATTATTCGGAAGAAGGAGTCTGATGTGTTGCATGGGGGGGGGATGGAAGCCTTACGTGATAACTGTGCAGGAACCTTATCTAGTATCTAACTGTAAGAGAAAACTTGTCTCACACCTGTGAAAAGGCGCCCCAGGTGGTCCTTTGTTTTACACTAAGGAATTCAAGCTTCATGTAGTATCTTGATACAATACACTCACCTGGTATTTGGGAACTGGAGCCTCTCTACACGGGTGTTTGGTGATGTTGACGACGGTGGCTTGCTTTATGGTGATCATCCTGTCGAGGGCGTAGGCGAGGTGCCAGTGGCGGCGCATATTCAGCGTGACGTTACGGAACGTATTAAGGGGCCGCTGGTCGTAAGTCGTCTCCTGATCCAAGCCCGTTACGTGCACACCTCCTCCACCCTCATGCCTGGTCCTCGGCACCTCGGGGATGATGATCTCGTGCATCATGTCCACATGGTACTGGCGGATGTATAGGTCCCAGTCTGCATCCTGCGGAGGATGGACGATGAGCATTAGCTGAAGATGGAAAAGCATAAGTGAAGAAAACGGTGTGAAAGGAGTTTGAAAACTAGGTAGAAAATTAAGCCAATATAAATATGGAAACTAGAGGTACAGCAGTAACTGCTGATAAATGGTTTAGCATGTGAGAGTTTGATACGTACATGATATAGTCTAATTCGTTCAGTGCACCTGTGCTTAGTTATAAGGCCCTTCGCATACTAGAAATATCTGTATTGGTAATTCTTCCCATGTCAGAACTTGAACTTCATAAGACCTCTTACGATCTGCAGTCTGCCTCTATATTTTCCACTATGGCCAAATTAAAATTTCGTTTCCTTTACATGGACTGTTTCGTTCCTATTTTTCCCAAACTCTCCTTCTCCGAGCTCTAAAAGGTTTCCGTTCTATCTCAGTCTGATTTTTCCAGCCTAACAGCCCCAAGGAAACCCTAAACAACCTAAACGTTGAAACCTGATTTCAAAAAGTCCCTCACTAGAATAAAAGTAACAAGAAATTTCATACTATTCCCTGGCGCCTGAACTTTGACGTAGGTGTGAGCAAGTTTCCACAAGGTCACTCAAAGTCATAGGGAGCTTTCGATGTTTGGTAAACAATGTTTAGAAGAAGAAGCATTAGGCAGGCAAGGTGTCATCCAGAAACTCACTATGTCTAGAGGCGCCCAGTCACTGAGCATCTTGCGGGCGTGGGTCCTGCTGGTCATCCAACCGTAGTAAGGATACGACTGGACGCGGTAGATACGACGCGGATCCGACGCAGTGTGGGGGAAGGCGTTGTAACTGTAGGCGTTGACACACAGCACAGTCTTGTCCACGTTCATCAGCGACGACGTCTGCTGGAAGTAACTGTTGAGGAAAAGGGTCCACAAGTTAGGGGAGGTACCTCACGCCTGTCTGGATTTCTTAAGTTTCCTGACCCAGTGATCAAGCACAGTAGTGTATCATCCCGGAAAATACAGAATCATATCCAGTAGTTGGCGTGTCCGACAGCCGTCAGAAGCAGCAGTAGCCCAGGATTTGTTCATTGTTTTTTTTGTTCCCACATCCCTCATACAACACTGTGTTATACTCATGTTCTAACATTTCCATGCCTTTCTTAACGACATGTCTTGAGGTAAATCTAATTCTTTTGCCGTGAACTATAGTTTTGAAATGCTTTTCTTCAAACATTCCTTACAGATGAAACTTCTGAACTATTTGCACTCTTTTAAGCCTAATTAAAAGAGAAAAGATGTGAATGCGCAGAATTCTAATCAGTTTCTATAATGAATAAAAGTCCGGTCCAGTCCAGTTTCGAAATATATTTTCAGTAGAGGCACAGTACTTCCGCCGAACAGTGTTTCTGGTTGGAGATGGCAGAAAGAAAGCCTTAGAGAAACTGAATCACAAATTTGAGCAAATAAAGCTAACTCACCAAGTGGTGCAACTACCGCTTATTATGTGGTAACTCAAGATATCGTAAAACGGTGGCAGCCGTTCACAGATAGTAAAATTCATGAATGACTACTTCATTAATTAGAACAACTGTACAGCGCTTTCAAAAACACAGACGAAATTGTTCAGAAATATGGAAATGATTTTTTGCAAAGACGCTGAGGAAAATATTATAAAGCTGGTCACAGACATCAATCAGCAGATTAAAGACATTACATCAGCCCAGGGCTTTCCGGCTGCATGTGACGAGTCGTGTGATGTCGCTGACATTGCTTTGGTTGCCGTTTTCTGCGGTGATTTGAATTCTGAACAACCCAAGTGCATCTTCTTCAGTTGCTACCCCTCAAGGATCGAAAAGAGATGAAAAATATCTTCTCAGCTGTTGTCAGTTTAAGAGCGAAAGAAATCAACAAAAGCCACAATATCTCAGTCATGACAGATGGTGTACCAAGTGTGACAGGGACACACAAGAGATTTGTTTCCCTGTTACGTGAGGTGGATCATGATGTATCATCCTAGAACAGCATGAACGTGCTGCCTATACACAGTCGTTCCCACCTAAACCCAAAGGAGTGATCGTTAAGAAAATAGTGACAAAAAAGGCTTGAACCAAAGACATTTTCACGAACTTCTGGAAGAGGCCTCTTTTCAGTAATCAGACCTTTTATACCTTAGAAGGAAAATCCTCACTTGGCCCCTTTCTCTGTTCTTACTTTTGGAAGAGTGAATACAGGAGGGGAGGATTTCCAGCACCCCTCCACTCCCTTCCACGCAGGGAATACATGGGAAGTATTCTTTTTCCCCTATCCCTAGGGGTGATATATA
>JAUUDW010645035.1:0-10807 GCA_032361385.1 Panulirus guttatus | reverse complement strand
GACGGAACATCCCCCACCACCCCCACCAAGGCCCCATTTGACAGGGGCGGCACAAGATGTAAGGCGGGACCCCAATGCTGTAATTCAACAGTGTCAACACACGACCCAGCCCGCGAACACCACGTGTAGCGCACGCCTCTCTCTCTCTCTCTCTCTCTCTCTCTCTCTCTCTCTCTCTCTCTCTCTTCCCTTCCATCATCTGGAGTCTACCTGGGGTAGTCTCCGGAGGGTCCCCTACCCCCCAGAGATCTCGGGCTGTCCAGCCCCAGAGCTGCTGAGTTGGGCCGTTGATCGAGCAAGCTGTCGGTAGCCAGCCTCCCGCAGGCCTAAAAACGCGTAGCCACCACCACAACCTGGCTGGTCTATCAAAACCCTCTGTCAATACTTATCTTTAATAACCTTTCGCCAAGACACACATACGCTTAAACCCATATTCCAGTTTTCGGAGACACAGTCTCTCCAAGTCTCTCTCTCAGTCTCCTCGCGAGATGCACGAGATAAAGAGACTATGAAGACCTAAGATGCCACTACCCCCTTAGCCATCTGTCCAGCTCATCGATGGCTTCTTCGGAGAGACATAAGGAGCCTTTAGAACCACAATTCCAAAGTGTCACTGACGTTACTCAGTCTCGTCCTGCACTGTCTTACTCCCTGTTCCAAGCCAAGTTTCGCCCAACTGGTTAGAAAATTGACTGAAATCCCAACTTCCTTTGGCTTCAGTAGGCCCCTTTGTACTCGCGACAGCACTAAAACTGAACTGGAACCACGACTTGAATCAGCTAGAATTTCGAGCTCGAGTCTTCAATTATCTTTATCAGCTTTTCGGACCAAGTCTCCACACATCCCATTGCGTCTGCGATAAAGCTTTCTTCTTCTCTTCATCTTAGCTCAGACGGCACTGGCATCTGAGAGCCATACAGCTATGTTAAATTCACGTTCCTGTCTTGAACATAGGTAGCCAGGCTAATGCCAGTGGGGCTCAATTAACAATGCTGTCTCAAGACCTTGTGAGCTCTGGCGTTGTATGTGTGTGTGTGTGTGTGTGTTTTCCTACCCTCGCCACACTAAATCTCTTGGTCTCTGATCGCATCCACTATCACAAAGCCTCTAAGAGAACCCTTCTTTTTTTTGATGTGTCTATCGTCTTGTGCCCCACTGCCCACAGGATGGGGCAGGAGTCACCCCACTCGAAGTCTTCTGTGGGAAAGATGAGTGTTTGGAAACAGGGCCTCAGGGGTAGCCAGGGGCAGTATATAGTTGGCCATTGTAAATACACGAAAGATGTGTTCAAAGGGCATTTTCAACACAGCCTCCCTTGGGTGAAATTAGTCTCCAACACCCGCTGGGTGCGCCCAACACCAGCTGGCTACACCCAACACCAGCTGGCTACACCCAACACCCGCTGGCTACACCCAACACCCAACGAACAGGGACATGCTCCTCGACCTCGACAACCTCAACTTCATCCCACAATAAGTTCCCTCTTGTCTCCCGGGGTGATTTACTGAGCCTCGAGGTGTCTCCTGCCGCTGAGGGGTGGGGGGAAGGGGGAACCACCTTTCCCCTCATTCCCCCTCGCACGGCTGTGATGGGAGGGAGCGAGGAGGCCGCGCCATCCCCTCACCGCAACATGCGTTCCGCTACACTCGCTCCCAACTCACGTGACGACGCGCCTTCATCAGCGACGCCTCGTACACCGAACCTAACCGACTCCACTTGAGCCCCTGCCTCAGTTTCATCGCCTCCACTTGAGCCCCGGCCTCAGTTTCAACGCCTCCACTCGAGCCCCGGCCTCAGTTCCAACGCCCCAATTTCAAAGGCTCGTTAGCCTCTGTTCTTGCGCCTCGCTCATCCTGGCGCTGGGGAATTACCAGAGGATGTACGACTACGCAAATTTCCCCCTTCGGGAAGAAGGTGAATATTATTCATCCACTGAGGGTCTTTCTCTATCCCCGTATTTCTGGGACAGCCACTGATTAAAGCTGTTGCTTTCTTGTTTGCCCGAGTCGAAACCCTGTCAGTTTGACGGCTCGGAAACGAGTTCGATGCTCAGTCAAGTGGGACTTCGGAGACGAGTTCGATGCACAAACAATTAAGACTTCGAAGTCAACTTCGATGATCAAATCAGCAGGACTTCAGAGACGAGTTCGACATTCCTAGAAGCATGATATCGAAGACGAGTTCGATGCTCCGGCAAGTGGAACTTCGAAGTCGAGTTCGATGCTCTCATAAGCAGGACTTCGGAGACGAGTTCGACTTCTTCAGATGAGCAAGACTTCCAGGACGAGTTCGATGCTCAAGACCAGAAGATTCTCTCCGGCTGCGCTGGCCACAGAAAGGGCTCTCGTGACATGTCTCCGTTTCCGTGTGACTTTGGAAGAAGAATAATCACTGGAATCGAGTTAAGATCGAGGCTTTAGTCCACTTTTTTGAGTTTTTACTCATAGAAAACCACAAGTTTTCTACATAGACATATAACCCCTTTGGCACGATGACAGAACTCCCCGAGCACAAAGGAACGACCCTCGAGCACGGCGGTACGACCCCAGAGCACCATGGTATGATCCTTGACCACGACGGTACGACCCTTGAGCACGACAGTGTGACCCTTAGACATGAATGACTGGCTCAGGTCAAAGGTCAAGCCATCACACCAAAAGCTCCTATCGTGATCCTCAAGAAATGAAAAATCAAAAGAGTATTATCGATTACTAAAAGCGAATACATGGTAATGGAAATTGCAATCATTCTAAATACAGCAATAGATTCTACTTAATAATACAGACAGTTTATTTCATAAAGCCACAAACAAAAGACTGAAGTCCCAGTATATATCCAAGACTGTGTGACGCCTCCTTAAAGCATCTATTTACGAAGATCTTGCCACAGTCGAGGTGATGGTGGGAAAGGCATAACCTTCTCTATGGTCTGAAGCCTTGTTGCCCGGAAACCTTTCAGGTTTCGGGAATTTTTTGAGTGCGTCTGCTGACCACATTACCCCCAGACCTCCCAGAGTCAGCTGGACTTGAATGGCATTTAAGTGTCGGACTTCCATCGGCTCAGGCAGTGGAATCCCCTCTACGATAATGACACCATAGGGAGAGGTTGAAGGCTTCCTCTCTCTCCCCACAGTCCGGTCTAGGAGTGAGTTGTACGCTAGCTGCTCCACTGACCCCCAATATCATGGCAGATATAAGGTAGGGTATAGCAGGTACGCAGCCTCTTGCCCCTACGATCCATCAAGCTGTCTGGCTCTGCAATTTGGAGGTCTCCCTTCCCTTCATAATCTGTCCAGTCTGGTATAAGCTGTACTTCTTAAATTCTTTGAAATTCTGGCAGTTTCGAGCCCTGGATATATAAACTGTGCACCCCTTCATCTACGACAACTCCTGATTCCATCGATATTCCTTTACACCCTTCCAGGCCAGTACATCATAATCTTGGTCAAGACTGGAAACTAGGCCTCCTAGCTCAACAAATAATAACCTTCAGCTCATGACTGGAAACAGGGCCTTCCAGGCCAGCAAATAATAACCTTCAGCTCAAGACTGGAAACAAGGCCTTCCAGGCCAGCAAATAATAATCTTCAGCTCAAGACTGGAAACAAGGCCTTCCAGGCCAGCAATTAATAATCTTCAGCTCAAGACTGGAAACAAGGCCTTCCAGGCCAGCAAATAACAATCTTCAAGTCCAGACTGGTACTCTAGCCTTGCAGGACAGCAAATACTAATCTCGAGGTTCTCGCCTGGAAAGTACTAGGCCTTCCAGGATTTTCCCTTGTACATTACGACGCCTCTCTCTACCAACACCAAGAACCCCGCAGCTCAATCTCCCGTTTCACGACCCCCTGGTTGCCAACCAATTTGGCTACTTCAGAGGTCGGAGCAAATTTATACTCGAGCCACATGCTATAATTCTTGCCATCCCCAAACAAGCCAATCAAACCGGAGCTCGCCAGCGTTCCAGAGGCAACCCTTTCCTCACTTCACTCATCGGCTTAATTAGGCCCCCCCCCCACACACCAGCGGGGGCGAAGCGACACATACGCCATCGCGTGGAGCGCGTTACTCCCCTGCGCGTCAGTGACGTACAACACCGCCACGTCCTTCCCCGTCCGGGTTCACGAGACGGGCACGTGCGAACGAACACACGGACGCGACAGGAGCCGATTCAAAACGCACAGAGACCTGTTAACCTTGGCTGGCCCACGGACCGCGCGTGCAGCGTGGAAAACTGCGTAAAACCCAATTCATTAACGCCAGCAATTTCCTGCGTTACGCGGCCGTTACGTGAATCAAACTTTACGGAAGAGACCGTGAGTCCTAAGCTCTTTCCGAAGGTGAGCGGGTTAAAAGGCTTTAATATTTCAGCGATGAAATATCGATCGTCGCAAAGTGCATAAGTGGGCTCCGGGGATGACATGGTCCCTACATCGGCTCATGCTGACGGCCAGACAAGAAGATACAGCATGTCACAGAGTCATGCTGACGATGACAGTATACTGTCTGTTGCGTCATAGTCCTGCTGGCGATGGCGAGATACAGTATGTTATGATGTCACAGATCCATCCATGGTGACGATGAGGAGTTTCTGTATGTTATTCTGAGACTCGAACCTTTGCCCGTCTGCGCTTCCACTCGTCTCGCACACGGTACTAGCGACCCGTGATGCAATCTCATCTGTTGGGAAGAGTGTGTCTGTCGCTCAAGACGACCCATTTCGTTCAGTATCGGACACGAACGAAGATATGTGAAGAGGGTCATGTGCCCCCATCACCTCGTACCTACCTGATGCGTAATATTCGTAAACGCACTTGCTACGATCCTGAAAAAAGTTCACGGAGAAATATGACCTAAACATATTCCGTTCATTTTTACGCAAGCCGGTACGCCACGTGGTCCGATGGTTTAGCAACCGTCACTTTAGCTTATCAGCCCAATAAGAGGTGGGGTTGGGTTCGAAGCCCCGACGCTTATGGGTAAATCGTTATCATCCACTATTTCTGTGCCACATATATATATATATATTTTTTCCCCAAGTTGTAAGCGTTTGCGTACGAGAAGAAGAGGGACTGGGTCTCTCTCTCTCTCTCTCTCTCTCTCTCTCTCTCTCTCTCTCTCAAAAGTATTTCTTCACATTCAGGCTAAACTGGCAAACAGCGATTACATTCTAACCACTTGCAATGCTATATTTATCCCCAAAATCATATTTGCCCACGTGAATGGCTTCATTTCTATCGTCTTCGTTCATTTAGAATGAACATCGTTTGCTGCCTGTGAAACAGCGCATAAATACATATGTAAATGTGACTATGAACATTTCTGTTTACTCCCCACAAAGGAATGTGGTCCGTAGGCCTATGGCTGGTGGGGTGACAAGCCTCCTCACACGTGAGGCGAGAGATATATATATATATGCGCGCTTAAAAAGCTGTTTCAGACCCACGGACTAGTTAACCCTGAGACCTCATCAACCCCGCTGTGGGTAAGGGTGGGGCGAGGGGAGCGACGGGCCCAGTGCCAGGCTAAATCTGACGGTTCTCTAACAACAACAATCACTCTATTCACGTCAATTTTTTTTCCTTTGTTATAAACTTCAGAGCTACGAAACTTGAGGGAGAAAGTTTCAGGTCTAACCAACGCTGAGGATGAGAGATGCGTCGCTCCTCAATTCCCGGCAATGAACTATATGGCGTCACGCCCGAGGCTTCCAGGAAGTCCGAATTCCCAGAACAGCACATGGAAGCTGCTGGACACAGCCGATGCTGTACCCTTCCCCTCCTGTACTCTCTTGCTTTTATCTCTTGTCACGCGTAACGCCTGACGAACGAGCCAGTCATACGGTCTGACCCAGGAGTAAAGTGGCTCAATAGCATGGAGCACACGCCTCATCCCCCACGCCAGTGTTGAGTGCGCGCGCCATGCTCTGCGTGTGTGAAGGTCACGTTCCTTGGTCGCTTACACGAAGCTTACGCATGCATAATATATACATGTATGTGCATATGTATGCGGAAACTAAGTATAAGTTTACGCAAGGCTCTGTATACGTTTTTATCAAGGGCATGTTTACTTTTTGGATCGGTTATATCTGGTACCGCGCGAGGCGAAGGTTTAAGAAAGAAAACGAGGTTTCTCGCTGCTAATCAGTGTGTTTCTCAGCGTCAATCCAGCCTCTTTGGAAAGACAAATCCGCTCGAGTACATTCCCCTACCCATATCTGTCATATACCAGCCCAATTCATCCCTTCCAACGGCTGCAAAGTAGTTTTCCTTCAGTAAAACCAGTTGAGGTTTACAATTTCATGGCCAGTTAGATTTCCCAGCAAACGGTGACATCATCACCCATCGTAGTCCCTGCTCGACTAAAATGGACCTAAACAACACGTTGTTTTGTTGGTAAGGTTTTGCCTCGCATTTTAAACCCAATTTAAAAAACTCGTCGACTCAAAAAAAGTTTTTTTTTAAGTTCTCTCTCTGGCTCGTTCGCCGACAAATGTGGTCGCTGATCGAATATTCGCCAGCAGTCTTGAGAACCAGATGTCAACAACGGACAATCCATGAAATCTCGAAGTCACGCGAGATGTGTAGTTCAATACAGAAGCCTTCCCCACCCACCAGGACGGCCTGTTGTGGCGCCAGGAGATAGCTGACTCAAAAGCTACGAACCGCCTGACCTTGGCTCGGCAGAGACCACGCTTATATATGTGGGAAGGAAAAACATTGTGTATACACACTGCTTTCGCTCGACCAGAATTCTCCCACGGTATGCAACCGGGAGAATAACTCGACTTTATAGAGAAAGCTTCGAGTTAAAACTGATCCTAATGGTAAGATTTTTTTTTCCAAAGTCAATCGATCGTCAGAGTTTAGATTCCGGTAATACTCAGATTTCCATCAGCTCGTGTTGGTGCTAGCAAGATGTATTATGAGCTGGTGTTCTCTCACTCTCTCTGCTTATGGTAATGCACCTCGCACCCCAGGTGTAAAATGCGCATTGCATCTGGCATCACCTTACCTGAGGTCATGCAAGGGTCCACGCTTGCTCATGCCTCTGCCGGGGCGTATTTTTAACCCTTGTTTACAAGGTGCTGATGCCATTCGCGTGGCTGTCCCGCTTAGCCCGTCGCCCTCCCCCCCACCTCCTTCTCCACAAACGGCATAGCCAGCTATACATGGAGGAGGGTGTAAGGTACACACACCCACCTCACCTTTGCTCGGAGACCAATGTCGCACTCCTGCTATGTGTATCGAATATACGATCGCCACCTTGGGGATTCGAACCCCGGACCTGCGGGTGGCATGCCGTGTTGTTGACTCCGTCTCCAGTTTCGTACTTTATGGCTGTGGGTACGACGCTTACGATCGCTGGGTATCGATGGCGAGCGGACCTCTGACCCTGACCCATTCGTTACGTGTCCAAGGTCAGAGCATCGTAGGTTGGGGTTGAATCATCTTGTTCATGGGTCAAGCTTTAAGGGATACAGTTGTTTGTTTGTGTCATTGTTAGTTCGTACGTCCTATTCTGCTTGTCTTTTCTACTTTATATTCGCTTTAGTCTTTACTAACTTGTATCTTACTATGCTACTTGTGCTTGTTCCATGATTCATTGAGTTTTCTCTATAACGCTTGCTTTTCCTTATGACCCATTTCCTTCAATCACGGTCGGTTTAGTTTACCGACAATAGCTTTACCTCTAAGCGTAGTTTCTCCCGGTTAACTGTGTAACCTTGCACTGGCTTGTGTTATGCTGGCACACGCTTATTATCTTTCCCCAATGAGCTTTTTGGCTCAAGGTCACTTGGGTGTGTACCACGCTCACAGGGTTTGCTGCTTGAATCTGTTCAAGACTGATTGTCCCTCTCTGAGGCTGCTGGAAGTCTTGCTCATTCTTCTGTTTGCCATCGTTACTTGATGTGATTAAAGTAGTTTGTAAATTTACTTATACTTGTTCGTGTTTCATTGTGGATCTATGCTGCAAAGAATGTACTGTGGGATAGTCACTGATACGTAACCGGCCTAAATCTTGAAAAGTTCGACATTAACTTCCATGTAACAGTTACAGTAAATCGTACAATAGTCAGCGTGTAATATTACTGTTCTATTCCAAGAGTGTCAGAATCAGGGGATAAATATCAACAAACGACAAATTAATCCAACTACGGCACAAACTGAAATACGTTAGGAATTCATCTGCGGATAAATCAGTCAAACGACAGAACGTCAGGCTGTCAACAAGAGATAATGAATCAATGAACAACAACCTACAGATGAAATATTTGTTATTATAAATATGATAGGGAGGACGAGAAAGGTTAATGACACCTTCTATACTAATTGACCCTTTCACCACCCGTGTAGTGTGTGTGTGTGTGTGTGTGTGTGTGTGTGTGTGTGTGTGTGTGCGCGTGCGTGCGAGCGTGCGTATCCCCTGTACACGATTTTCTGTTCGTAAGGAGTCCTGATATAGTCAAGACTGACAGATCTGTTCCTTATCCTATCGAGATTTACACACACATACACACACACACACACACAATACCTAATTATCCTAACTCCTATACCATCCTGAGAATGTGGGACGGTTGGATACAACAACATAAGGATGAGAGGAACCTGCAGCAAATCTTTTAGGTTCGTTCAAGGCATCTGCACATACCCAAGCATCATTTCCCATGTTTCCTTATATCCAACGTATGGGCCGAAACTTCCTAGAGATATATGGCAACTTACACGACCTACATCCATCTCTGATTTCCAGCACGTACTTTCTTATCTGTCTTCACAATCAAGAGTGATCCACATTAAACACGTTGCTGTGGGTTTTATCATGGCGTACTTGGTATGATTAACCTTTCACTCTCGTCCCTGACGTGACGCCGTCCAGTCCAGGAAACCGGAGGACTGGAAAGCAGTGTGGGGAGCGTCCTTGCCCACCCCACCACACACCGCCAGTGTGGTGGTGGCCTGGGGAGGTTAGTGGGAACATGGGGGAGGGGAGGGTAAATCATCATCATTATCATCCGGTCCACCTTGGACTGACAGAGTAGCGCGGGGAGCTCCTAGCTTCCTCTCCCCACGACACAGGGAAGAGAGGGGTATGTGTGTGTGAGTTGAGAGATTCATATCGACAGTGAGACGTCACCCACGGGGTGTCACGAATGAAGGACGAAGGACGGAGCCGGATATAAGGGACGGATGGGGAGCTCAGCCCGTCCTCAAATGGACTGAATGACCCCATTTGTGTCTTCCCATCAAAAGTGGTACAAACACACACACACACACACACACACACACACACATACACACACACACACAGACTCAGTGAAATGTTGTTTCTTTTTTTTTCTGAGCAAATCTAAAAAAAATTGCATTTAAAGATAAATGTGGATTACCTTCAACGGTGTGTACCTTAAATCACATTAGGTAATTCTATACCTAAAGTAGACCAGTACACCTGTGGGAGGTCTGCAATTTATGAAAGTCATAACTATGGGATACAGAGGAAAAAAAAAACTAAAGAACTTTATGATACCAGGGAAAAGAAACATTTCTCTCTGTATGGTACTCTACCCACATACCATGGGACAAACAGCTAGGGTGAATTCAACATATTTACAGGTTGTACCAAAATTAAGTCGCATCTGTTTATAAAATAAAATACATACGGAGGCAGCATTAGACACCCGACCAAATAAACATTTCTGCCTGTAAATATTTACGTTTAACATGAGTGTATTGACCTGTGGCCTCATGATAAGCATTTAATGTTAATACCAAACTCAGGGTAAAGGCGCGTGTGCCTTACCCGGCTTCAGTGGGCAACGCTAGATGTGTCACTTACAGCTTTCGTCTGGTCGACTGTCCGACTGGCTGACTGACACACACAGCAAACACGGACGAGCTTTTAGCGGCATACCACCGTCTGTGCTGGCTGCCGAACGCCACGCCCGGGCGCCGCCTCCCCCAACACAGCCGTTGTCGAGGTAATGCAGGTCAGGGTTGCAACGGATTTACCAGCGGAGAGACTGTGTTTTCGGAGACCGAGGGGGGCTTGTTGGCAAGGCGGTACGCCACGCTGCTGCCCCACTTACGCAAGAGTCTCCAGCGTGCACCGAAACTGGATATTTATACACATATAAAAGTTCTTTCTACTTTACGCATTCGCTGGTGACGGGACTATTCAAGTGAACAGGTATTAACATATTTCATCGCCTTGAGCACGGCGGAACGACCCCTCCGGATCATGCTATGTATCGCAAAGGTCATATGACGTCGTACGCAAGGGTCGTTGCGTCGTACTGAAGGGGATGAGATAAGGGGTCGTAAGGATGAAAAAGCTCCTTACTCACACCCACATTGCCACAAAATAGTACGAACACACACACACACATATACACTCACTCATTATATATATATATATATATATATATATATATATATAGTGTTTTTTGATGAGCAATGCATATGTAACATTAACTACTTATGTTGTTGTTTTTTCACATTTCTCTCACCACACGTTTTGCGTCAGCAGATAAAATGTGAATCAAATGTCCTCTATTCATTTCATCCTTATTTCTGAAATCCACGAGGTGTTTCGGGCACACAAACACTGCCCATCGTCCGTCAAACTACTTAAAAACGATGGGACGCAGAAAATGAAGAACAAAGACAAGAACGGTTCACGCCTGCAAGTGTTATATATGTCAGGGGTAACACTGGCAAAACCTCGATGATCTTGATATATGGGGACGCGCGCGCGCGTCCGCGCGCAGTAGCTTGTTCGGTAGGGGGTCAAAAACTCTCATAGGG
>JAUUDW010645013.1:0-10395 GCA_032361385.1 Panulirus guttatus | reverse complement strand
AGGTGTTAAAAGATGAATATAAGAATACAAGGGAAACAAAAGAGGATCTATGGAAAAATAGTATGAGTTAAGTAAACACTCAGAAAAGTGTGTAAAGTGTGAAAGTATATCAGAAGTCAGGCAGAAAGCATGTGACAAGTATCTAATAGATGGACAGCATACTTTTAGGGAACTTAAGCTATCTAATCTTAAGGATGACCATAATGATACTTGTATTTATTTAAAAATTTTATTTAACCTTAATAATAATATGCAACAGATATAGTTTTTAATCTGGAGCCAATTCAGCTGAAAAAAAAGAAGAAAAATTCTAATTAACTTTAAAAAATGTGATTTTGCAAAAGTTGCTCATTTAAATCAGAAGCTAAAGTATTTCTATAAGTCCTTTATCACTGTGCTGCACTTTTAACACGACAACCTAGCTTTCCGATATAAACCTTTGTAGGCAAAAATATATTTTCATACAAAAGCCAAACACAAAATATGCAAGTAAACTATCTACCTATCATCATTACTCTAATCCTAATTCAATGAGGTCGATCAAGTATACACTCCGCAACAACTGCCCTAAATATTTTGCATCATCAACCCAAGCCCACCTTTCACACAAGGTAATCTGTCAACTGAGACCAGTCTCCCCTTGTACAATTACCCACACACATAAAATGCTTCTATTGCATTTGATTCAAAATAATTTTTCTAACATTCATTTGAAATACTCCTTACCCTAATCACAATTTTCTCTACATTCATCCATCCCTTCTTTAGTCTACCTCTTTTTGTACCTTCTAGTGCACTACACAAGACCTTATAGACCAGCCAACATTACACATGATCATGTCATCCTACAAGACTTGTATCTCTACGTGTTTACAACATAACCTTCTCATAATTTCATCTGCCATTCTATTCATTCTCTTGATTCTAACCACCCCATGCAAACCAACCAGTTCTATTGCTCTTATTTCTTAACTATCCAGACCTACATAGACTCTGTTTTCACATCCATACGTCTGCGTTGGGACGAGTACACCTAGTCACAGCATTACATTGGAGATGCATTCCTGGAAAACACAACTTAGCTGAATTACTGGATAGTGAAATCCATTTTACCACAGGAATTAAAGGGACAAAGGGAGTTATGTTCCTGTGGGAAATTTCTCAATCTTATTTCAACAAAAGAAAAGGGAAAAAATGCCAGGAAACTACATTACAATCTTTGTACATTCCTAATCTAAATATTCAAAGAAAAGGAAAGCACAGAATGTTGTACTTAATTATAATACCATACACGTTATCCATCACTTTAACATGTAAGAGATAGGGATATGCTTCTCAAGCATGTCCCACCCACCCCAAGACCTATTTATACCACTCATTCATGATATAAGAGACAAATTCACACAAAACACACAAAAATTACACGGTTATAAATTTAGATATATATGTAATGTGCATATACGTGCATGTATGTATATATGTGTGTATGTGGGGGGGATGGGTCTTTCTTCGTCTGTTTCCTGGCACTACCTCGCTGACAGGGGAAACAGCGATCATGCATAATAATAAATAAAAAATTTAGATTTTGTGTACGACAAGAAAACAGTACTAACAATGAGGAGCATTCACTACCAGATGCAGACATACAAATAGGCACAAGTGGATGTGGTGGCCAGTTCCAGTTGCAGTTAGGAAGGGTAATGAATTATAGTCCTGCAAATCACACGAATTCCTTAAGGTGAACCCTAGAATTTGTTAAAGGGACCATTAGATTTACTAAATTTGGTAAAATTTCCACTAGTTTAACCACAGTAAATTGAATCTGGGCATTAAATAAAATCTAATGGAGATCCTCCTTCATCACTTACTAATGTCAACAATGCAAAGGTAAAATTAAAGAGAGGAAGATATGTACATAATAACAACAAATCAAAGGAGCCATCTGTGATGGCCCATGGTGGTGAACCAAGCAAGTGGGAGGAAGGCAGGGGCAGGTGATTAATCCCTCTCCACCTGCTTCTCCTCTGTCTCATCTCTCCCACAATGGCTACAACCTTCCCCTCCAGCCTCATCAATGGTTTGGCTGTTTATTTTTGTGCAATATGTTATAAATTTAGTTAACTATAAATGTAGTGGATTCCAAAACAACAACAATATTCTAAAAAAGGATCATTCATGATGCAATAAAGGTGTTTCAAGAGCGAAAAAATTAATATCTAACTGGTTTTCTTATGAGTTTGTAATGAAATCAATCATCAATTTGTAAAGCCATATTAGAGCATAAGTATGCAGACTGTACTGACACCACATGCTCAAGTGAGTTAGACTGCCTGCCTTGGTGGATGCTGCCACAGCTAGTTACCAAAGCAACTGCCTACCACTGCCACGTGGTTTTCAAAACTTTTTTAAATGTCTAAATTAATTAAATAATTTTTTCCTTGACACTGTAAAGGTGGATAGCAGTGACTATGTGTACTTCTTTATGCATGCTTCTTGCACTCTCTACATAAACATGTTTACCACTCATCAGAGCTTTCAATCCACCCAAACTTTTCTCCCCTACATGACTCAATCTTTAATTTTATTTTTCCTATTATCATTCTTATTAAAACCTTAATCCCAAATATTTAAACTCATTCACAACTTCCAGTTCTTCATATTATAAAATGATTTTACAATATGACCTCCCTTCCTATTCAAAAACTATCATCTTACTATAATTAATATTCACTTTCAGCATCCTCCTCCTATACACATCAGTGAAGTAGCCCATCATTCTGTTCAACTCTTCCTCTGATTTGGATAACAACACAGCATCTTCTGCATACAACTGTAATAATTTCCAATAAACTGGATGCAACTGAAGAAAGTCTTACAAGATTGTAAAATGCAAAAAGACAACTGCAATGAGAGTTAAAACCATGATATACAAACATAATCAAGGGAATTTCAGGGATTCAAAGGTGCATAAACTTTGTTCTAGAAAATGAGACAAAGTTAGCAATCTCATAGGTCCCCATATTTTTACTAGACAATGAGATCAATGCCCTTTTCTTCACCGCAAAGTTCAATGATAAAGAGACAAAGTTAGCACTCTGATTGGACCCCATTTTATTAGACCGCAAGATCAATGCACTTTTCTTCACCACAAGCTAATAAGGTCTTTCACTGCCTCAGGAGCCTTATAGTGTATTGAGACATCTTAAAAAGAAAAAAAGAAATAAGAAAATAGAGACAGAGTACCTGCCTACATATCTAGGGTAGAATATAGCCATACTGGTAAGGCTAGTGTAAAGCACAATACATACATAGCATAACATGGGTAGAGATCTACCAAAGATATTTAAGCATTTGAAGCATATGGCATTATAAAGTTGGGAAACAATAGAAATGTTTAAATTGTTTTAAGAGAGTGATACCACTTTCTCTGAGGTTGACATCTCGATCATAAGAAATAGATAAGGTTCTTTAGGTCATGAAATCAAAATTATGGTGAAACATGTCTACTTGCACAATGTGATTGGAGGTATGGAAAGAGAGGAAGAGATACATACATCTACATACAAGTACATTCAAAAAGAATTTACAAGAATGGCAGGGATAGCAAGTAGTACTTAATGCATGTCTTGCTTGTTGAACTACACTGTTTCTCTCTAATGCTATTGAGGACTGACTTCAGCCATAAATCTAATTTCAAATGCTTCCCTATTAAGTTCAAGCATGTTTCTTATTTCCTCTAGTAGTGCATCATATAGTCTTTCCAGATTCTTCTCAAACACTCATATATTTTCATTGGATGCCTTTCTTTAACTCCCTTGCTAAGATGACTTCAGATTCAAAACATTACTCTTGCTGCCTTCTATTTGCTGCCATGCAAAAATAATCTAGTAAATCTCTTCTCTGCTGAGTCAAGTTCTTTTTACCTCTCATGGTAGTTCATATGCTCCAACCATCAATTTTGCTAGTGAAGTGTTTCTTTATTCTTTCCAACTTGTTTATCTCTATCTGTTTAAATGGAGACATTAAACACAGTAGATTCAAATTTGCTTCTTATGTAAACCTCAAAAGCTTTCATTGCTAGTCTTCTGTCTCTTTGTAAAAGTTCTCATTATCATACCACTCAATACTGGGTTTTAAAGTACAATTCAGTCAATGTGTTGCTTCATTCAAGTTTCTCACTTCTAATTACTATTGAGTCCATGACAGTCTTAGCTCATATTTCTTTCCCTGTTGGATCATTGCAGAGATATGATAATATATTGCTATTTGTTCCATGACTTTTGCTCAAATTTCTCAACACTAAATTCCATTAGGTTCTCTTCAATCATTTGAATATGATATGCATGTCCTTAGTTTCTCTTGGTTTTCTTTTCCTATTGTTTTACCTACTCTTGTGTCATCTGCAAAATACTGACTAGGATATACTCTCCCTAAATTCCTATCTATGACAGAAATATGATTAAAGAGTAGTGAAGTTAAAACTCATCCTTGTGGTACATCTGACAGAAAGTTTTTTTCACCAGGCATAGTTCCATTCGTCACCACTCTAAATTTCTTTGAAGGAGTCATGGTGTTACCTAGGTCCTTTCTAAAGGATCCATCAGCCCAAGACTGCACCACTTCCAGTAGTGTAGTCTCACTCCTCTGGGATGAAATTTTTTTTAACAAGACCATATACCCAATTATATAACCACACCAAAGGTGACTTTTCACTCTCAGTGTAACCACTAGGAGGCAGACCCCAGTAACACCTATAACATTATTTACAAGAATAAATGATAAAATAATATCTTTATCAAAAATAAAAACATTATGACAAGAGATATTTTTCTTCTATTCAGAAAACAACTACAATAGTGGGTAAGTAAATCTGGCTTCCTTTCATAATGTAGTTAAACGGACAATTTATGAGCAACTGTGAAGTGACATTTTTTTCACCTGCGCTATTGACATCTATGGATCAGACATGGAATCATATATCACCTAGGAATTAAAATAAGGGCAGGAATCATTAAACCTCATATGAGGTATAGATTATTCCTCAGTGATTTCTTACATTAGGCACTGAACAGCGCAAGTGTTCATACTAAGGGCAAGCTTGAGGATGTATATGAGCAATCTGAGGGGTGCTATACACCTCATGCAAGCCATGGAATTAAAAATGAGAAATGATGATAGTAGATGACAGATAAACTGATGTCATTTACATAAATATGTGTCACAAATACAGATAAACAAAAAGACAAACAGACTGACAGATACAGACACCCACACACAGGTAGATAGGCAGACAGAAAAATCAGTAATGAAATGGAGAGACAGACTGACAGAAAGTTAGATACTACTATCATTATTCCATTCCCATTATAATAAGTTGAATCAAGTATCAACTGCCTCAGCAACATCAGTCATGCACATATTCAAACCCTGTTTAGTGCATTAAAATGTGGAGTTCTGTTCTCATGAAAGCACTAAACTTTTCATCTTAAATATAAAGTTGATTTGTCATTTTAGATCATTCCCCATTCACTCCACTTACATACATAAAATGCTTATTACACAGCGTGGACTCATTTAAACCTACTATGGTATAAATACTTTCTACTCATAAGGTATCATACCTTACCTGCTACAGATGGAGTAAACACATACATCTAAGCTTATTCCTTTACTTCGTCTTTCATTTTTTCCTCTCGAGGTTTTGCTCCACCAAATATACTGTTTGTCTGTGAGGTCTCAGCAATCTGATTTACAGGGTCCTTTTTAGTCCTAGGCAACAATTTCAGTTTTGGCCTCTGAGACAACTCATCTGGAAACAAGGACATCTGATTTAGTATTGGGACATGAGCCTGAGATAAGAACATTAATCAACTGAAAAAACAAACAATGATGTACAGGTGATGCTTGCTGTTTCTTATCATGCCTAATACTATTATATTCAAAAAGGGCCACTTATAAATTTTAAGGTTGCTATATCATTTATCCACAAGTTAAATATATAACTTCTTAATTTTCTGTAGCTTAAATACTATTCAATGCTATATCATTTATCCACAAGTTAAATATATAACTTTCAATTTTCTGTAGCTTAAATACTATTCAATCTACTTTTCTAGTTTTCCATTAATATCTTGATATAACACACCATAGTCTATTCTGTAAAATGCTTTAGCAAAATCTAGGAAACAGTCGCCATGGTCTTCCCTCGTATTAAGGTTTCATAAAAGTCATCACACTGAATCAATAGTTGCATTTCAATATTTACCCAATACAAATCCGTGCAGGGCCTTCGTCCTCTATCATCAACACGACATTCCATGTTTTTCATGTATCCCTTCTCCAAGGGTTCTTGCAAACTTAAGGCTGTATTACCATCAGAAGCATGGAAAGGATGGACTCCCTCGGAGTGAGAAGTTCTTCTATGATAAAACCTGCCCAAAGGCGACTTTTCACTCACAACATGTAGAAGGACACAGTTCTTTTTTCAACACTCACAAAGTTTGATGATACGCGACACTTTGACGCTTGGTTAACTGGCTTATATTGTTCCAGCATTATTTCAGATTCCCCTTAATGTAGTTAATTCATATATGTCACTGCGAATATATCTGCCATACTGTAATGGTCTACGCTTTGCCACTAACACTGTCAATAGTTTTGCTGTGTCATCTTTGTCTTTTCAAGAAATGCAGCTCGGATACCATCAAATCCTGATGCTGTGTTCTCACCAAATTATCAACTGCTTCATTAATGTCCCTTTCTGTTATGTAAATATTTGTATGTGCATGCTCATCAATGTGATTAAATACTTCATCCGTATTGTTTCTCTTTTCAAGCAGAAAATCGACTTACTGATTACTAGCTGGAAAAACTTTCTTGAGGAAATATCATAATCCTCTCCATCTTTAAGATGGCCATTCTGATATTTTTGCTTTTTCTTTACTTATCTACCCAAACAGACCTTTTTGGTCTTTTTCCTTTGTACTGTACTCATTTCTCCTCATCTAATCTGTTTCCATTTTGTGGAACTCCATTATTCCCCTCTCAGCATTCATGTTTCTTTTAGTTCTTCCACTTTATCACTCATTATTGCATACATTAACTTGTTCTACCATTCTCTTCATATATACATTCATTGATTTCTATCTCTTGATATCTTTCTTCTTATGCAATTATCTTTCTTTTTTATGTAATCATTATTTTTTAAACTTCAGTAAATAATTTTTGTACATGATATACCATTACTGCTATTGAAATATACATCTAAACTCATTCTGCCAGTGGCTGGGATATGAATTGAAAAGTAAAAAACCATGACAGCATTATAAAACATATGATGAACAAAAAATACTATGAAAACCTGAAATTATCTATCATTAACCCTGAGAAGATGATTAACCTTATTCGAGACTAACACATATCTGTCTTTAGGAGAAATATATGGCCTATTATATTTGTAGTGGCATCCCACATATCATTTCCAGACACTAAGACCTAAACTTTTTCCATGTCAAGGATGCCTCTAAGAGATCTGTGCCTTTATGTACTGAAATAATTTTTGAAGCTGTGTACTCTTACAAGATACTACAGATGAAAACCAATTGTATTCATATTTACTTATAGCAAAACACTTCCAAATACACCTCATATCCCACTCTGTAAGCTTGAAAATACTCTTGGAGTACCTAATATTCCTGACAGTTGTGTGCCATGAGTTAAAGGGTGTGCAGCACCTATGAACAATGTCTCACCAAGATGAGATCTGTATCACTTTATATCCATTACTATGTTCTAATCAATCTGTAACAACTTTATATTTTTTTGACAGTCTGAAAATATGCCTTTACAGAGTAAGTTAAGTATGAAGCAATTTTTTTTCAGATCTGTATCAACTATTGGTCTCTCATGCTGTTATCCAAGTTTCCATCTTACTTTTCAACGGTTAAAACTGTGAAACATCACTATTCCAGCCTGTCATGAAGTGGGGGCTCCCATTACAGCTAACTCTCCAAGTGATGAAGTCATTCTTTTCAGCTTCTTATTCTCCTCTAATTCTACTCTGGAAGACTTGTGTACAGTCCTCCTACCCCACCTCCTCTAATGACCCTATGCCTTCTTCTATACTGTCAGTATGCAGCATCCTCAGAATACTTAACCAGATGCAAGTGCCCAGATGGCATACCTTTTAGTCATATCCTGAAGAAGTGTGCCTCTGAGCTAACTCATCTCCTTCTTTGCTTATTTGGTCAATCTAAAAACCCAAAGTTTCCCTAAATCTTAGGATAATATGCAGTCCATCTCTATGAATGGGGACTGCTTTAAACCTTTCAGATATTGCCCCAAAGTTCTTATTTCTGTTACCTTGGAGGAAATGAAAATATGGAATGGAGAGAACTTTGAGGTATCAGGGCCTGAATATTCAGACAACCTTAAAAGGAAAGAAAGAATGCATCTGATAGGATGTGGCTGACCCTTTTGTGGTACACTGTGGGATATGTTATGGTAAAGGGCTCAAACAAGGGACATGTAGCACTCTTTGTAAACCCTGGAGTACTCTGTGGGACTTGGCTGTAGATAGTAGTCTCTGGTTTCAGTAAATTATGCATTATAACTTAAAAATACATGCATGCTAACTGGACAACTGTTTGTTTGTTCCCAATATTACCCCTAAAGGAGAAAAAGGAAATTGTAAGTAAAAGTTAAAGATTGCATAAGAGAATGATTCACATTTCTTTCATAAACTGCAAAACATAATGTAGGTAACTGAACACATCTAGTTTACATAAATGGTAACATCTGAATGACTCAAATCATACTATAGGTACCTTCAAATATATTTAGTTTTGGTAAAGACATAAAAAAAAAAAATATGCAATACTGAACTACAAAACTTGCTTATACAATCTATTTTCATACTTGATTGTCATTTCCCATGTTAGTGAACTATATAGTCAGGAAACAGACGAAGAAAAACTCATCGACTCGCATACACATATATATACATATACGCACATACATGTACATATACATATATACATAAATACTTTTCTTTTTCATATTTGATTGCCATTTCCCGCATTAGTGAGGTAGCGCCAGGAAACAGACAAAGAAAGACATCCACTCATATTCACATATATATATAGATATTCACACATATACATACATATATATACACATGTATATATTCATACTTGCTTGTCTTCATCAAATTCCCGGCACCATCCCGCCCCACAGGAAACAGCATCACCATCCCCTGCATCCGCGAGGTAGCGCCAGGAAAAAGACGAAGAAAGGCCACATCCACATACGAATTGTCATACGCAACGCACCGAAACCACAGCTCCCCTATCCACAGCCAAGCCCCACAGACCTTTCCATGCTCTAGTCCTTTGATGGCATGTTGACCCCAGTATACCACACTGTTCCAGTTCACTCTATTCCATGCATGCCTTTCAACCTCCTGCATGTTCAGGCCTCGATCACTCAAAATCTTTTTCATTTCATCCTTCCATCTCCAATTTGGTCTCCTGGTTCTCCTTGTTCCAGCCACTTCAGACACATATATCCTCTTTGTCAACCTTTCTTCACTCATTCTCTCCACATGCCCTAACCATTTCAACACATCATCTTCTGCTCTCTCAACCACACTCTTTTTATTTCCTAACATCTCTCTTACCCCTTCACTGCTTATTCAATCAAACCACGTCACACTACTTATTGTCCCCAAACATTTCAGTTCCAATGCATCTACCCTCCTCCGCACAACCTAATCTACAGCCCATGCCTCACAACCAAAAAATATTGCTGAAGCTACTATTCCTTCAAATATATCCATTTTTCCTCTTTGAGATAACATTCTCTCTTTCCACACATTCTTTGTCATTCCAAGAACCTCTGCCCCCTCCCCCACCATATGACTCACTTCTATTTCCATGGTTCCATTCACTGCCAAGTCCTATCCCAGATATCTAAAACACTTCACTTCCTCCAATTTTTCTGTATTCAAAATTACATCACAGCTTACATCCCTGAACCCTGCTGAACTTAATATTAATAACCTTGCTTTTACTCACATTTACTTTCAAATTTCTCCTTTCACACACACTTCCAAACTTAATCGCCAACTTCAGCAGTTTCTCACTGGAATCAGCCACAAGTGCTGTATCATTGGCAAACAACAGCTGACTTTTTTTTTCTCTTTTTATGTTGAAAGCTCCAGTCACAGACAAAAGTCCACATCAAGGATGGGCCCAAATTGAAATATAAAGAATTGAGAAAAGGGAGAAAAACAGAATGTGAAAAACATGTCTCTTGAAACGAGCCATGTCATAGTTATTGGGAAAGACATGAGAAGGTAGAGAGTTCCAAAGCTTCGACGTGTAGGGAAAGAAGCAG
>JAUUDW010645002.1:763-10808 GCA_032361385.1 Panulirus guttatus | reverse complement strand
GGTATGACCTGCGTGCAGGAATGACGACACCTCGCAGGACCCCGTCGCGTGAGGGCCCTGGGGGCGTCCTTAGGGCCACAACAGCGTCCTTAACCATCCCTAGACGCATCTGCAACAAATGCACACGCTACACAGTTGTTTTATCGTTAATACTCCACATAATCGCATGTTTCCCACTTCAACTGTAAACATATTTTGAAATAGGCGAAGGCTGGCAGTTCAGTCACAGTGTTGCCAGCATGGCCGATGAGCCCGAAAACTTCTGGCAGAAGAGACATAGCATCGGCTCTGCAAGGGACGGTTGGTACTACTGAGGTATGGTGGCTCGAGGGCGTCCGTCTAACCCTTCTTTCGTTTATTTGCATGTGCGTCTGTATATCCGTCGGTCCTTTCGTCTATCTGCTAATTTCGTTTCACAGTCTATCTTTGTCCATCTTCCTTATGTGTCCGTCCACCTACTTATGTGTGTGTGTGTGTGTGTGTGTGTGTGTTTCTACTGTTTGGGAAGGAAACTGTATATTAGTGGGGCCCCATCTCTCGTGCTTTCCCCACAACTCACACATCCTCTTAACCTTCAGTATGGTATCTGCCTTTACCATACCTCCATCCTGTTTGCCCCATTCACCCAACACTCTTTTGCTATTATTGTCCTTCTTTAAGCCATTCTTAACAAGTTTCTTGTTTAATTTCATGATATGTTCTCTGGCTGTTTCTTTCCTTACATCTTTCCAAGAACTGTTCACTGTCTACGTCATCAATCTGTTTTAAAAACTTAAAGGTTGGGATCAGGTCATGCCTCACTCTTTTCTCTCTTCCATGGTGGGCATAATTAAGACTTCTAGTCTTTCCCTGTAGTTCTGCTCTCTTCATTTTTGCTACCCTCATCTGGACCTTCTCTATCAGGTCTTTGTGTTTCTTTAAGTGCAGTGACCAAACTTGAGAAGTATATTCTAATTTTGGCCTTATGCAGGATGTGAACACCTTGCTGAATACTTTCTGACCCATATACTTGAGAGGTGTTCTAATAATCACCAGCAGACAATTTGTTTCCTTTCCTGTTCTCCTATCGCGGGACTCATGGGAACGGCTAAATAAGACGTCAGTTCCCAAGTCCCTCACACACAGATTCCTGCTGCCAGCTAAAAACCATGCTGGAGCCTTCTTTCGCCGCGACCAACTACGTGTCAGACCAACTTTGGAGCCTTTCCAGGTCCCCTTGTAAGTTGGTGCAATTGTCCTCGTTTTTCATTTCCCTCACGACCATTACGTCGAGTGCAACCCTATCCAGGTATGAGTCTATACCCTCTGGCAAATCACCGACGGAGATAAAGAAGAATGACCGTCCTGGATCAGAACCCCACGGCACACCACTGTTGACCTCCACCCATTTCGAGAAGGATCCCCTGAAATACGTCCTTCGTATCCTTCCACTAAGATAATTGTATATCCATCAAAATAGTTTCCTCCTTACTCCTGCCTGATGAACTAGCTTCTTAACCAGCCTCCCATGCGGTACAGCGTCAAATGCTTTCTGGCAAATCAATATACAAATAATCCACTCAGCTTTCCCTTTTCTCTAAACGAGAGCTCACTCTCTCGTAGAAATCTAAAAAGTTCGTTATACTTGACCTCCTTTCTCTGACAATATGGACTCCCTTCCTTACGATAGGTACGAGGTTTGCCCCTTTTCCACTCCCTTGGCACTCCGCCTCTCTCCAGCGACATCTTGAACAGTATTTCCATTGTGTTAACTAGTGTTTCTGCAAACATCTTCAGAAGGTATGAGCCTTGTATAGCCAAAACCCTTTAGTATTCTGTTCATGCGTTTCCTCGACATGTTAGTGATTTCTAAGATCTCCTCCCCATTCCATCTCACTTGTGTTGGGGCTACAGTGGCTACACTATTTTTTTCTTATGTTAGCAGATTGACTGTGGACCGACCGCCTCAACCAGGATTCGAACCTATGCCTTCGACCCTGGGCAGCCGAGGTCATGAACGCTAACCGCGACACCACGGAGATCCTCACTTTTGAACTTGTCATTCAGTTCCTGACATGTCCTTCCATCATCTTCCACAACTCTTCCCTCTGCATCCCTCAGCCAGCTTAGCTGCTCTTGAACTCCTGATGAACTTATGGAAAAATTTCTGACAGTCTCCTGCCTTGTCTGTAATATTTTTTCAGTGTTTCTTTGTTCCTCCTTCCGTATCCTGCTGTACTTTGTACATTGCTATCTTATACTTAACAAATGCTTGCTACCTGAGGGCCGCCAGTATCTTCTCCACAGTACACCTCAAAGCTCCTTTGCTTTTTGACAACGTTCATCAACCATTCTTCCCTCTTCCTTAATCTTCCCTTTACTTAAGCCTAGAGGTACCCACGGTCTTACTCCTTCGTTGTTAATCTAACAAAATCTTCCATCACTAAGTCCTGGTTCCAGGCAACTCAATTCCATTTCCTAATTCACTCTGCCATAGAAATCACTGACTTTTGCAGTTTCAACAACTGCATTTCCTCTTTGAATCTTGTTTCAGCTCTGCATATTTCTGTTGCCTCCTCATTCACCACACACTCAAACTTAAGAATTACATGATCACTTCTCCCGGCCGGTGCATCACATGTGATATTCTCAATACCCATGCTACTGTGTGTGGAGATAAGACCTGGTAATGATGGCGTATCAGTCCCTCTCAACGTAGTGTGTTCGCTGACACGCTGGTATGGGAAATTTTCCTGTACACTAGAAACTTTTGTCTCCATGACTCTCTGTCACCATGAGGGACCTAGTTCCCCCAGTCTTCCTATTTATCGTAGTAATCCCCCATGATCAGTACTTTACCGTCTCTGAGAAGCGCGTGTTTTACTGTTTCATCTGCCATCCTGATTGTTCTATCATTGTTATCAATGTATATTTTTTTCTGGATCATTATAATTCTAAGGAGGATTATATGATATCAATACCGCTATGTACTTCACTTCCTACGGTTCCCCTTCCCAGTATGTTCTGTGTGTGTGTGTGTATGTGTGTGTGTGTATGTGTGTGTGTGTGTATGTGTGTGTGTGATTTTGATTATTTGTCTTTTCTATACTCATTCTCTAATTCATATTTCATACTGAGGCTCTGCGAATAAGGTCACAGTCACACGAGCACAAAAGCGTGAATATGTGTTTGTAAGACTCGCTGTGAATTTGTTGCGGAGACAGAACAAGCAAATTATAGTGTCAGAGTCGTAAAGTTGATGTTGTCTTTTTTTTTTTTCGTCAAATCAGGAAAGTTACTCAGCGCGTCATGGATTATTTAGGGAATTCAATAGGTCATGCGTAGTGACGCAGAAGACCGAGAGTAGTAGAGTCAGAATTTCAAGCTTTTACGAAGCTGGATTTACGAGATTCGTAAATACCTGGTCGTGATAACCATGCCGGAAGATGCCATTATTATCCGCGAAAGACGTTGTAGAATACAATACCGTATAACTCTTGAGTTAGGAGGGCTGGAGGAGAAAGGACGGACGGACGGACGGACGCCAGCCAGAGTAACTGTGGTTGTGTTCGTCGTTTCGGAATAACTCGTCCTGTTACGCACGTGCCGTTTGACTCCACGACGTTGTGCGTGTTTGGTTGAAAGGTTGAACCATCGTGTTCACGGTGCCGAACCGTCGTGTTCACGGTGCCGTACCGTCGCGCACAAGGGCCGTACCGTCTCGCTAAAGGGTCGTACCGTCTCGCTAAAGGGTCGTGCCGTCGTGCTGAAGCGTCGTAATGTCGTGCTCAAGGATCGAGGGAGGTCAAGGAGTCAAAATGCCCCGAGTGCAGGCAGAGTGAGGAAGCTCCGCGCGAGAGTCCATTTCCCTCTAAGCCTCGCGTAATGTTTGCGCCCGATGAACCACAGCGAGAGACAGAGAGAGAGAGAGCGACTCGGAACACGAGTGGGTGTGCGCATTTTCGCTCATGGCACCGTCCTGTGTAACCGACCGGGAGTGGGATCTTATTTATTCATCTTTACACCCACGTCATCCTGAAGCTAAGAAAAGAAAGAGAGAGAGAGACGATCCATAATCGCTTTAAAATGGATCGGCCCTTCATGCCTGCGACGCGTTTTCTCTCGCGGTCTTGCTGTGATAATCGACGCATAGTTGTTTTTTTTTAACACTTTCTTTGAGTTTTCCTCACTGGCGTGCCAAGCGGGGTCCATTCACAGAACGGCAGAGGCCTCGACCACCCCGAGTTTTTATGAGTAACCTCATCTTTCAAGTGATCAATTTCTTTCCTCAGGCTACGTCTGTGTGCACCTGATTAGATCGAATGCTAACGGGAACAAAATCAAAAGCTGCAAAAAAGAAATAAATAAATAAGAATAACGCGATAAACGACGTATTGAATCAGTTAAACAGACGCACCAGTTCGATGCGATTTACATCCTGATTAATACACATCTTTGGGCCCACTTTACGAAACAAATGCCTGTTTACAGTTTTCTTGTAAGGCAAGTGAAGCGGGAACTGAACTGGTAGGTCTTGACAAATATCCAGCTCCGGGGGCTAAAAATATCCGGGGGTACAAGTAAACAAAGCTGTTTGCTCTCCAAATTATACGAGATGCGAGACTCCTTCTCGGGCACGACGGTGCGGTTCCTTGAGCGCGATGCAGAGGCCCTCATGCACGACGGGACGGCTCTCAAGCACGACGGTACGACCCTTGAAGCACCAGAGTATACAACCCTCTGGGCAACGACAGGACGACCCCTTGAATCACGACGTTAACAAACCCCCCTCGCTGGCCATGATGACCTGGCCTGCCTTTGACTTGACCCCCTGACCGTCATGCTCAGAGGGGCGGGGAGGAGGCGGCGGGTGGGCCTTTGACCTGACCACACTCTTCCCCCCTTCCCCTCTCTGACTGTGGTGCTCACAGGAGAGGCCGGAGAGCAGGAACGACACGCGGGGTAGAAAGGGGAAGAACGACTACCACGTGTTGAGCGGGTAAAAGGGAAGAGGTTGCCCCCGCCCGGCCTTCGCTGAGTTATGGGAGCCGTCCGTGTTTGGCTTTCTCGGATAAATACACCTAAGAATTTTTAACCAGAAACACTGGCATTGGCGAGCCAAGTCATAAAACACACACACACACACACACACACACACACACACATACACCTTTACATATACAAACACCCACACACATATACACCTTTACACACACACACACACACACACACACACACACACACACACACACGAGGGTATGACGGAGATATACCTGAATGAACACGATAACCTTAATACCCGAAATCAATAATTAAGGGACATTATGCTACTGCGCTTTAGCCGTATAATTCTTTAATGAGTAATTAAGAGGTCAAAGGTCAATGCAGGTCATCGTCTGGGCTGGGCCGATGAGGCAAAGTGCACGGCAAGTCACATCCTATCAAAAGGGACATAAACCATTTCCTATGTGAGGGGATGCATGTTTGTTCTCAGTGGAGAGGACGCCAGTCTATTCCCAAGTTGAGAGGACATCAGTCTGTTCCCCACGGAAGAGACATAAATCTGTATCCAGTTTGAGGGGACATGAATCAGTTCCCAGTGGAGGGGACACATGTCTTTTCTCAGTTGAGAGGACATAAGTCAGTTTCCAGTGAAGGGGACATAAGTCTATTCTCAGTGGAGGGGACATAAGTCAGTTCCCGGTGGAGGGGACTCACCAGATACACACCCCAGTTCCTTCACCCCACAACCCTTAGCAACACACTAGTGTCAGGTTACAAGTTTACTCAGTTTTCTCTGATGAGGGCAAGTGGGTCACTGGCACGTAATACCAAAGATAGACAAAGAAATACAAACATTAATAGATAACAGGAGACCTACTGACCTGTGATAAGGTTAAATACTTCATGAAACTTACCTACTGAAACACAACTGTATTTCCCCAGTTATAAGTATGAATACAGCAAAGTTCAATTATATAAGTTTTTTCAAGATTAAAAGTTCAACTGAGTATGTATTAACAGTATGTACTACGTATTTTATTGGAATAGTGTACCGTATACTTTGGTTATACAGCAAAAAATAGACTGCAGAGATAATCTCTTAAGTTAATCGTACCATATATTTTGTTTATATTAGTTAATGTTAAAATTACCAATCCCTGTGAAGGCAACCAAATCTGCGATTTCAATTTCGACCTTTGTTTATGACGCTAACAGGAAGGCGGAGAGACGACATAGGCAACGTGCTGGTGGTTCCCAACGGTTTAAAGTGGTCATTGTAACCCGGGGTAACGGCGGCCCGTAACCGTTGGCGTGACCTGACCTGCCCTCCGATCGGCTGTTTTGACCTGGCTTACTCTTATTCGCCAGCCGGCTCAGCGTGTTTATAACCCCAGACCGTTGAGGGCGCTAACGTTAAACCTAGCCTGCGCCCGTCTCTCAAAACAATGGCGAAAGGAAATGTCCATATTCTCCGGATTCTCGGGTCATCTAACAATACGGTGATGAGTAAGGAGGGGTTCACTGACAAATCGATCCCCTGTTGCCCTTGGGATAATCCCGTTTTGTACATGTGTGCAAATCCTGACATCTTGCATGTTGACTACTTTCGTCCCTCGCGTGCGACAGTACGACCCTGGAGTACGACGGCACAGCGCTTGGGTACCATGGTGTGGCCAGTGAGCACGACGGTGCGACCCATGGGAATGATAGGGAGGGCCTTTGACCTGAACCTGCACTGGGTCGGGTCAGAGAAAACAAGCCTCATGTGATACCTTAAGGTGTACTGCACGGGCGTGCTCAAGCGGCGGCAGTACCGCTGCTGCTCATGGGTCACCCTGACGTCGTGCTGAAGAGAATAGTAACGTTTGTAAATGTGTTCACCCACGAACCAGAGTAATGCTCATGGATACTTGTAATTACCCGATGTGGACAGGCTAGTCCCATGCACGAAGCACTACGCTCAAAATGTGAGAAATACACATTTTGATAAAACAACGTTAAAAAATTGACGTTAGTTTAAAGAAAAAATCGATCACGCTAACATTACATGATTTTTTGATACATAGGATTTTGCGTCATACGGGGCCTATACGAAAAATGGAAACAACACCATAGTAATGGATCTTTTCAAAGCTGTTTTTGATAATAGAAGGAATCAGAAATACAGAGGATACTCTGTGGTACGACAAACTGGGAGAAAGAGTAGGAGCCTCGACACAGCCCTAGAGCCAGCAGGATCGATATCGCCTCGCTGGCCTCTACCGGCAGATGTTCTTGGGGTTTAAAGGCCCAGCCTCACGATCGATTATCTTTAATGTCCCAACGGCGGTGTTTACAAGCAAGCACCCGAAAATACATACACGCACAAGCACGTTATACACAGTACCTTCGAAGAGATTGTCATGAAGCACAGGAAGAGAGCGACGAACATTGCGTCGTAGGGCAAGGGGGTGAAGTTTAAAGTTAGCCTGGGACAGTTTATAAGTCGGATCGCTTTCGACTCAACAGAGGTGTGTGGCTATTTCCATAGGTGTTTATGTATATGTATCTTCCTCTCTACGTCCATCCATGTACAACCTCAACGTCAGTTTTCAATCATAATCGCAATCGCACTACACTCTGTTTGCCAGTACATACACACGTCTACACCACCTAAGCTGGGAGAGGTCGGGTGGTAAATTCCACTAGCGCTTAAGAAACTTTCGCTGGAACGAGTATCTCAGGTTTCACCAATGGGCCCAGCGAGTGATCAAACTGGACGTAAACCACACAGTCATCTCTCGAGAAATGTGCAAGTGAAACCCTAGTCAAATCAAGTTATATAACGAATACTATCTGGTTAAAATTAATGGTTTGTCTTATCAAGCCCTTTACAGAATATGAAGGAAACGTACGCCATCATAATATTGGTTTTAAGAGCTTTAGTATCAATCTAGCATTTGCATACGTTATAATCATTATACATTATCTACACCTACCATATGCTCACACCTGAAGTCACTCAAGATCATCCTGTCTATCATTATCGTATAATTATGAAGCATACCTCTGAAGGATCTATTTTCTCCCACTGATATCAGTCTGATCTGCAGAGTTCTTACCAGTTATCATCATATTTGGTATATTGTCCCACTAAAGTGAATTCCTTTTTTTTTCAGGTTTATAGTTAAGTATTTCTTCTTCAAATTGCAATACCCACTTACGCTTTTAATACTCAAAAGGAAATCATTTCACTCATTAGACAAGCATGAAAGTTGATATACACTGGTACGAAGGTTCAGGGATATACATACCATACAGATGTACAGTTCATTCAGTTAGTTAATTTAAATCAACGCTACAGATGGCAGAACTGATTACCGAAACGCTCCACCCGCTTCTCTATAACCCTAAACATAAGAATTCAGCTCTGACCTTATTCTTCCTTTAATTCATTACAGAAAGAATAAACACACAGTTGCAAAGAAATCTATACATATGTAGGAATGATTCCATGGAAGGCGATGAAATCATTTATATTAAGGAATACATGCGTAGCAAGTTACACTCCCTATATTCAATATTCCATACAAAGAAATACAAATGAAACAACCTAAATTCTTCACAGACGGTGACACAAGTTCCCGTGTCTTGCGTCACAGATTGCCATAAAGTGAGCGAAAGGATTTTATGACCACTGGGAGGTGTCATGTCCCGTAACGAGTAGCCAACAGACAACCGACCCACACTGTCAACATGTCAAGGTTTTTTTTCTCATACAAACGTACTCCTGACGCCTCTTGCTCTCTGTGCGGTGAAGCTCAACATGAAAATCTATTTTCCTCTTCAGTAATGACAGTGTAGCACTCTTCTCGGCAATCCTTTTCGAAAAATAAACGCTGACAATATTTCCTAGGGAGGTTGATGTGCGGTCAGCGGGCTGCTGTGCCTGGCGCGGGGAACACAACACCTCAGTACAGCGCAAGGCGGATAACATCATCGTCTACGGCTATTATGCGTCCCTGGAACGTCCTTTCGCTCTCTTCAGCGTGAGGTCCCGGGTAAGAGATGTACGCTGAGTTAACATTGTCTCATGGAGTTAAATAACAGATACGAAACAAGACAGCGTGTGTTGGTCTGGTTAGACGGCGAAGACTCTACGGCAACTAGCTCACGCACCACCAACTGCTTCGCGGCGTCTTCGGCTTATTTTCACACCCGCGTTCATTCTCTCTCCACCAGGTTAATTCTTCTCCATTACCACAGTGATCACATGTTCCCATTGTTCCCTTTGACACACCAACTTGGCAACAATAGGGAGGTGATTATTCAATGGTATTTGTGCCAGGCAAGGGTTGCTAAAGAGGGCAGAGACACACAGACAGACACACTATAGCCTTCCTGTTATGTTCCCGGGTGACGTAACGCACACTTCCGATATGGAGAATTTTGAGATAGAAATGTTAAGTGAAAATGAATGAATTTTTGTTTCATGAACACGTTCTTCTTACCAACATTCCATAAAAGTTGTCTCATAAACAGATTCGGCCCCTCACTGGGAGACACTAACAAAAAACCGCATATTTAGGTGAACAGACACGGTCAGAAGGGTGACAGAATAGGAGCGGAGGGACCGGATGGTAAGGCAGAGATATATGTAAGGAAATCTTTGATAATATCGAGGTTAATTTCTCTTTTTTTTTCCGTATCGCGAGCGCACGTTGCGGTTTGTTGACACACCAACACTATTCCCGCAAGCCCCTTGGAGTTACATTTATTGATTACATCCTTATGTGACAAGGAGCCTTCTGCTTCGATGACCTGTTTCCATATGTACACACGAGAAAAAAGGACGCTTATACTATCCTCCAGCAGATGGCCTTATCAACGACCATCAGGTGCGTGGAGCAACCCCCATATATTCTCTTCAACCCCAGGTATCCTTCTCAACTCCAGCCAACCTCTTCAACCCCAGCTATCCTTCTGAACACCAGTCATCCTCCTGATAGGTGGGTGCGGTCATACCTGGCAATTATTTGGCCTGTTCCTGTGCATATGATGGTGACCCTGGAGCGAAAGTTGA